>JAGDQI010000323.1:58301-109857 GCA_023653725.1 Bungarus multicinctus | reverse complement strand
TCATCAGACGTACATTTTTCCTCTGTGAAAAACCCGTTGGGTCCCTATCTTGCTTTATAATTGTACCTCATTGTTGGGTCATACTTTTTTTTGTACACCCCATTCCACATCCTACAAGCTTTGCAACCTTGTGGCAAAGTCAGATGTGAACACCTTTATGTTCCCCATGGATTTCATTTTTCCTTTGTCCCCATGGCTTCTTTCCACTTTTGCATATTCATTTTGGGTAATGTCAATACTTCCTTAAAGTTTTCTTGGCTCATAGCACACTTACACCTTTAGTTTTCCTACAGAGTAACTTCAGGTGGAAGCCCCTTGTTTCCATTGCTCTGATTGCGTGATTGACTGCTCCTGTTTTTCACTCTCTCCTGGGCTTCATTCTGGTCACATCTTCACTGACTTCCTTTTTCTTGTTCTTTTTAGCTTTTCCTCCCTGCACGCTGACACTATACTGAGTACCATCACTAAGCTGAGTTGCTGTCCACTAAGTGGATCATCCAAAAACAGGCAGCATTCTGTTCCACTTTGCTCTCAAAGCTAGCAGACCTTGGAAATCACTATTCTTTTGCTCGCCATCACTAAAGTGATAGCTAGCTCTTTGAAGCCAGACTCATAGCCTGTAAACGTGAGCTTTCTTAGGCCATTGGTTTGACCTTTCCTTGCTGATTGGTTTTGGAATATTCACCCATGCATTGCTCCACACCCGTCCTGGCCATAAAAGGGCTTTTCTGCCATATAAACCTGCATATGGAGTATCTTTATAGATACGCCACAAGCCTATGGATAAATATTAGCAGTCACATGGCTTTTTAAACCCCAATATGACCGGGCTCAAACGCAATCTTTTCCAGCGTATGTCCTTCATTCCCTGTAAGACTCCATTCTGCCTCTCAGCTACACAAGTTTCAGCTGCTAGTATAATGATTTGTGTGTCTGTGTTTTTATTCCTAACTATCCTAACCATTCGGAAAACTTGCTGACATGGAAGTCTGAACTTCTGGCAGTTTGCAGCTGACTACCTATAGTTTTATATACTTTTTCTATGAAGCTTACCCATTGCTTAAATTTCTGTAGCCCCTCTATTTTACTCTTTAGTAAATAGCAGAACCCAAAGCTGCTGTAGGGCCATCTACAGTGACCAAGCATACTCCTCCCACCTGACTGGCTTGCATTGGCCCAACCAAATCTGCATGTAAGCACCAGCTGAGCTCTTGTTGTCTGCCTTGTGCTACTCTTGCTTACTGGGAATGCCTTGGACTTTGATGATTTACATACCCATCAACCAATCAAGAAATGACAACATGCCAACCTCCCCATCATGTATTTATAGAGATGGCAACTCCGATCACACTTTGCTCGCACAAGCACAAAGCTGAAAGCACCAGCCTGAAGATGGCGAGTGGGACGCTCGTCGAAACATCGTTCCAGATACTCTCAATCTTACATGGGAAAAGACCTGAACACGCCAAGATCTGCATACCTGTACCCATGAAAATCTACGAATACACACACACACACACACAACACACATATACAGATTAGTTGGTTAAGCCACACCCAGCCCCCAAGTCGTCTGAGTCACCAAACATTCTCATTGGCTGACCTATTACCATGTCTATTCCAATTTATGAACTCCTTATATACTGACAGATACTTAATTTCTTTAATCATTTATCAGACTATTTCTAAATGCTCACAATTCAGTTGTCTTTTCCAGAATTTTCCCAGCTATTGATGTCAAGCTGAGTGGACAATAATTTCCTGGATTCATCCTTTTTTTCCCTTTTTTGAGATTGGAAACACATCTCTTTTTCAGTCCTCTGTAGTTCCCCCATGCTCCAAGAGCTCGAAGATTCAGTTCATGATTCTGAGATTTCATCTGCCAGCTTCTTCAGAACCCTGCCATTACCTTTTGGATACTTGCAAATATGATTCCAATGTGCCTAGCTTGTGGTTCTCTTCCCACATATCCTTGTAATCTGGATTGCAAATCTTTGAGCATAATTTTATCAGCAGATGATTTAAGTGCAACTGTTTAGCAGTTTTAATCCTGAATTATAATTGATCTTTTTCAATCAATTGATCTGTGTTGTTTTCTATTTCTGCTTAAAAATTGCATGCTGAGATTTAATAGCATCATCATGTAAGATTTTAAACAAAAAGGAATAAAATATATTTATTTACAGTTTACAAATTCCTGCATATAGTGCTGACTGAACTGACTCAATTTCCCCTTAGATATCTTATGATATTTTTCTAAATGATAAGACAGGGAAATTAATTAGCTCATGTCCTTTACCTATCCATTTCTACCCATTTTATAACTGCTGGTATCTAGACCTGGGACCATTTTTTTGCTATCAGAAAGTCAAGTCCTTCAGGCAGCTTTATAGTGCAAGATGCAAGCTGACGTCTTTCTCTTGCTGCTATTATTCAGATCAAGATATCTTAACACTTTCAGCAAGATAACAGCAAAAAATTCAAGGCTTGTTTTTTTTCAAAATAAAAGGATACAGAAAAGAATATGCTCTGAACTGATCATGAATGCTTTTGATGTAGTAAACTTTCCTGCTGTGTGTGTTTTTTCTTCAGATAATCATACATATTATAGAATTTTCCTCTCATCCACTCCCTGAATAATGGCAGGAATGTTACATTTTGAATAAACTTCATATTGCTGCCAATAAAGTGTATGGAAATTGTCCATGAAATGACTATTCAGCTTTAAGATACTTTACTTTCCTGTTCTCACAAGATAGAATATCTTGTGAAACACAATAAAACACTAACTTGTCCCATTTATTAGGATTGGTTTGATAGAAGATAGCAAGTCCTAAAATTGTTCACATCAGGTATAGAATAGGACTTTTATTGTATCCTTTGGTCACTCAGCTGGCAATGAAAAGATGGACCAATTTAGCATGAGCAACATTTGGGATTCCCATGTAAGCTCCAACGGTAAAACATCCTTTTTTTTATGTATTTGTTTGTTTTGTTTTTTATTTGTTTATTTTTATTTATTTATTTTGTCAAGCAATTATAAGATAACAAATATAAATATAAACATAGTTATGAATACATGAATGGATACATATAAGAAAAATAAAAAGAAACAATAGGACAGGCACGTTGTCATCAATGTAGCACGTTGGTGCATTTATGCACGCCCCCTACAGACCTCTTAGGAAAGGGGTGAGGTCAATAGTATACAGTCTAAGGTTAAAGTTTTTTGGGGTTTGGGGAAGAAACTACAGAGTCATGTAGAGTATTCCAGACATTGACCACTCTGTTGCTGACGTCGTATTTCCTGCAATCAAGTTTGGTGCGGTTTATCTTGAGTTTGTGTGCTCTTGTATTGTTATGGTTGAAGCTGAAGTATTAAGTCCTCTAATAGTACATTTTTAGATTCACTGCCTTATTTGTGTGCAATCTTACCTCTCTTGTTTCCATAATTACCATAGCTACCAGTACTCAAACCAACATATAATCCTCTGTTTTTACTCCCCCCTCTCTCTCTCCTCTTCTTCTTACATACACACAGATACAGGCCTACATATTCAACATCACCCACAAAGACAGCAGTTCTTCAATCCTTCTGGCTTTCCTTTTCTGCCAATCTCCAGGAGTTAGGAAGCAGCTTTTTCACCACTCATTCTATTGTGGGATTGGAAACAAAGGCTAAAGACCTGGGATTTAAGCTTAATAACAAGAAGTGCCTTCATGCAGAAAACCACCACAGAAAGAATGCCCTCTCTATATGTACCAAAGGGGGAAGGGGAAGAAAATCTTTCAAAATAACTAATTAAAGTTGTTTTAGCCTCTCACACATGCTTCTAAGGGCACTTAATCTCACAGGGGCAGTGGCATATGGAACAATAGTCCCTCAAACTCCCCTCTCCTCTGTGCCCCCAACCACTATCTCATGATTTTTAAAACAAGAGCCACTTTAGGTTAATGAGCTCTCAGATGAGGAGATAAAGTCACTAATGAACACTGATGATCACACATTCCCTGATTCAATGAATAGGATCCTGCCAAATCCATGACTGTCAGAAAGTTTCATTCATAAAATCCACATGCCAGAAAAGTGGGAAGTTGCAGGGGTGGTGGAACTCTGGTATATGAGGATAGGAGGGGTCAGCATGGAATGAGTTGTTGAAGAAGTAGCATATCCACATGATCAGCAGTAGCCAAACCGCAGGATTTTGGGGTCCCACTCCTTGTTCTTTTGTCCTGTAGCTAATTAGGAATAATCCCCACCATCCCACCATCAACAATTGTTTGAAATAATCACTAAATGTTTGAGTTGTGTGTTTCCAGTATAATCCCTAAAATGGTGAAAGTGGAAAGGCAGGGAAGAATATGAGAGCTATCCTCTAAGAATGGATTGGAGATTCTATAGTTTACCGGCAAATGATTCAAGTAATACAACAAGTAGAATATAACCCAACTTTTTAAGGATTTTCAAAGGTAAAAGACAATCCTGTTAAATTAAAATGAAGAATTCTTAAATGGTTCCAAAATAGTTTAAATAATTGCTTGAGCTGAAGATTCTCACACAAGAACTCTATTGCTTCCACAGAATAACAACACAGAATCAACCCTGGAGGTTTTCTGATCCAACCCCCTCCTCTGGGCAGGAGGCCTTATTCAATCCTGGACAAATGGGTGTCCAATTTTTTCTTGAAAACCTCCAGTGATGGAGCACCCACAACTCCCAAAAGCCAGCTGTTACATTAACTAATTGTTTTCACTTTCAGGACATTTCTCCTTAGTTTCCAGATTGGATCTTACCTCAATGAGCTTCCATCCATTACTTTTTATCCTGCCCTCAGGTGCTTTGGGGAATAAATTGACCCTTCAACTTCCTGTGACAGCCCTTCAGGTACTGGAAGATGGCTATGATGGTCACATTGTCACATCTTTACCGTGTCACATGTTTGGGTTATCTTAAAAAACAAAATCTCAAGTAGTGAGTGGTTAAATAGAAATGCAACAAGACCCAACAGCAGTTTCAGAAAAATTCAGAATCCCTCAATGATAGGGAGAATAGCTACTATAAATCTGAACATACTATGTATCTTTTCTTTTAAGTACACTGAAAGCATTTGCACCAAGACAAATTCCTTGTGTGTCCAATCACACTTGGCCAATAAAGGATTCTGTTCTACTCTACTCTACTCTACTCTACTCTACTCTATTCTATTCTATTCTACCAAAGTTACTTTTCCTATTTCAAACAATACCAATAAAACTAAAGAAAAAATATTTTGAAGAATTAAATAAAATGACTTTGAAATATATTTGGCAAGAGAAAAAAAGCAAGAGCGACAGCGAGGAAGAGAATGTCCACCAGGTAAAATTCAGCAAACCTGGGATAGCCAAGGGAGCCAAGCCTTGTGAGGCTACGGAGGAAATCATCCCTGGTTTACCTGCTATTTCAAAGAGACCATCTGCAGGCGGTGCGAGAGGAAAGGCCACATTGCGGAAGTCTGCGGAGCCAACCAACTAATGGACAAACAAAGCCACAGGGCATACTCCCCAACCAGGCAATACAAGGGTCAAAGACATCTGGCACGAAATTCAAAAAACAAGATGATGCCCGGAGGAAGAGCCCCACCATAACCCTCGTGGGCTATGCACACGTCCGAGTGGACAGACAGACACTTTTGAATCCAACAAGATCTTCACCCAGGTGAGGGTTGATGGGATCCTGTGTTCTGGGTCTTATATCCATGATTTCTTGGGCAGTCCTACAGAAGATCAACCCCCGCATTAACCAGAGCCAACTCCAGCCACAATGAATCATACTGACTACCAAGGCTGCAAAATACTGGTGCTGGGAAGAAAACCTGCCATGTGGAATACGGAGATTTCTGGGGAGCCCTGCCACTGACCATCATGGACCAAGACCTCCCCAGCCTCCTAGGGAGAGAATGGTTCACGGTGCTACAAATCAGCCTCACTGATATCCACGCAACAGCGATGGCCAGATCAAACAGCAGAAGCAATCTAGATGCTTTGGAGAGGGAATTCCGGGACGTATTCAGCAGTGAACTGGGCAAGTATAAAGGGACCCCGATCAGTTTTAACCTTGACCCCAACATAGCCCCTGTCCGACTAAAGTCCTGAAGAGTCCTTTTTGCTCTGTGGCCCAAGATTGAACAGCAACTAGAAAAGCAAGTAGCTTAAGGGGTCCTCGAACCGGTAGACCATGCAAGGTGGGAGACCTCATAGTGACCCCTGTGAAGCCCGATGGGTCAGTCCAAATCTGTGCTGACTACAAGAATACCCTGAACCTCACGCTGCAACAAAGCACACATTCCAGTGCCAGTAGTTCATCACCTATTACATTCCTTGGGCCAGGGCAAGATCTTCGCTAAATTGGACTTAGCCCAGGCATATCAACAACTGCCTGTGTATGCAGCCACCACCAAAGCCCAGACAATTGTGACCCACTGGGGTGTGTTCAAATGCAAGTGGCTGCAATTTGGAGTTAGCATTGCCCCCGGCCTATTCCAAAGCATAATGGAAAGACCGTTACAAAATCTGCCGGGAGTTGTCCCCTATTTTGACGATGTAATAATCTCGGCTGGAGACAAACCCCAGCTAATGAAAAGGGTCCGAGTGGTACGAGAACAATTTCAAGAAGTGGGGCTAAAGTTAAAAAAGGACAAATGCTACATTGCCATACTGAGTATAGAATTTTTTGGCTTCTTAATCGATGGGTCAGACATCCGACCCACGGACAGCAAGATGAAGGCAATTAAAGAAGCCCCCATTCCACAGAGTAAAGCTGAACTTCAGCCTTCTTGGGCTTACTAAATTTTTATAACATATTTTTGCCACAGAAGGCGACCATAGTGGAACCACTCCATAGACTGCTGGATAAAAATACAACCTGGAAGTAGGGGCCCTCCAAGGACGCCACATTCACCAAAATAAAAGACATTTTAACATCTGACACCGTACTGATGTAATATAGCAAAACCCTGCCTCTATGGCTAACCTGCAATGCATCACCATATGGCATCAGGGCAGTACTGAGCCACAGGTTACCAAATAGAAAGGAAACCCCCATAGCCTATTATTCTAAGACTTTTTCGAAAGCCGAGAGGAACTACAGCCAAATAGATAAAGAAGCCCTTGCCGCCGTAGCCGGAGTGAAACGTTTTCACGAATACCTCTACGGCAGACATTTCGAGTTGGTCACTGACCACAAGCCGCTGCTTGGCATTCTCTCAGGAAACATACCCACACCCAACATCTTATCACTGAGAATGCTAAAATGGACAGTTTCCCTGGCAGCCTGTAACTACAGCCTACTACACAGGCCAGGAAAAAAACATCCCACACTCCGATGCACTCCGCAGATGCCCCCTGCCAGATCTAGTGGAAGACCCAGCCCCAGCGACTTCTGTATTCCTTGCAGAAAGTCTTGAGCCAGGCTTACTGACAGCAGCGGACATCGCAAGACTCACCGCTAAGGACAAAATGTTGGCACGAGTTTTGAACTGGGTATGGCAGGGCTGGCCAAACAAGATGGAAGGGAAGGAATTCATGTCATTTAGAAACAGACAGCTAGAGCTTTCAGCGTTAAGGGGGTGTTTGTTATGGGGGGACAGGGTAATTGTACCGCAGCCATTAAGGAAGAGGGTTTTGGGATTACTACATGAAGGTCACTCCGGGATAGTAAAAATGAGGCCCTAGCAAGGCCCTACATCTGGTGGCCAGGGATAGACAGAAACATTGAGATCTGGGTTACCACATGCCCACCATGTTAGGAGTCCTGACCTACCCAACCCTCAGCACCCTCCTCAAGTGGGAGAAGCCCTCAGCATCATGGGGTTGCATATACATAGACGTCGCAGGGACTCTGCCGGGGCAAACATTTCTAATCGTGGTTGATGCCTATTCTGAGGGTTGGAGGTGGCCATCATGGAATCCACAACAATTGAGGCAATGATCAGAGCATTGTGGAAATTATTCGCCACCCATGGGCTACCCTATGTGCTGGGTTTGGGCAATGGCCCACAACTCATGGCACAGCAATTTGAAAGCTTCCTCACCCAACTGGGGATCCGACATGCCCTATTGGCAACCGGCACATCTGGCCGCGAATGGGCAAGCAGAGAGGAGGGTCCAAATGACCAAAGAAATACTAAAAATTAGGCCCCGGTGATTGGCAAGAAAAAATTGAAAAATTGCTGCTAACCAAACACATACACCAAGTGCAGCAATGAACAGAAAGCCCAGCAGAAATGCTCATGAACAGAAAATTAAGGTCTGCCCTGGACAGGCAGAGACACCCCTCTAGAGACACTCCTCTAGACTCTACGGGAAAGTGCAGGACATTCACACAACCGGGAGACATAGTGTATGCACGCAACTACATGGGAGGGGGAAACCTGGGTCCCAGTGAAAATAATCAAAGAACCAGACCCAGATCATACAGACTAGAGGTAGAAGGAGGAAAAATATGGAACAGGCACATAGACCAACTGGGGGGCTGCATAACTCAAACCCCACATGAAGCCAAACAACACAACACACCTCCGACAACATTAGACCCCAGGAGCTAGAAAACCCACAAAGGCACAAAGGCATAAGGTCAAACCCAAACAGGATAGAGGAGAACTTATCTGAGGGTGGAGGAGTCCGCGTACTACTTCTGAGGCCTCGAGCTCACAGAAACTGCCATACCTCCGGAAACCTTCCAGGCATTTTCAAGGGCAGAGTCTGGAGCAGTGGTAGACCTGTCCACTCAGGCCGCCGCCTCAGAAACAACTGAACCGCGCAGGCCCATCACACCCGCAAAAGCCCTGCCTATCTGAAGGACTATGTCTCCCACGTATGCAGTGATTGGTCGGTCTGAAGCAAGAAGGCGGGGTATTAAATATGCATGACGCTTTATTTACATGTGTTTACGCTATATGCAAAGTGGAGTCTGATGTCATTGCACCTGATGTCAGACTCCACTCATTGGTTCAGCCGCTGGCGGGAAGATTGAGTCCCCGTCAGTGGCTGAAGTGTTCGACAGCACCGGCTATAAAAGCTGGTGCCTGCTGCGTTTTGCTTGCTTTTTATTCCGGCTTTAAATAAAGAGTTTCTTCGCACTCCTGAGTCCGGCTCTTTCCTCATCTGTGTCCAAAATCTAACACTTAGTCTAACCTACCCCATATTGTTAAGAAGATATAATCAAAAAAGAAGAACCATGTGGATTATCTTCACTTCTTTACATTTAAAGAAAATATTAATTCTATTAAAATAAATAATATGGATTGCTATTTACAAAAATGTAGCCTAAGCAAGTCTATTGCATGAGGCAGAAAAGGACAGGAGCATTATATGCTTTTGGAAATGTATTTGATATATAGGCCTGAAGAATGGAGGCAAGTGACAACAGAAAAAATGGGTAGCAGTAATCTGAATGGAGAAAATGACTGGTAAGAAGATTTCTTGTGCCATGAATCTTTATATTCAGTAAATGAAAAAGATTTTAGCTGTGGTGTTTTGAGAGCTCTTGGCCAATTAAAGAGATTCTCCTTTGTAGAAGCAAGAGTTCTTTGGTGTTTATTTGAATGGAGTGTGTATGGGACAAGAAGTCTTGGTGCCTGCAATAGTTCATAATGAAAAGTGTCTCTTAAATCAACCATAGTTTTGACAGGACCACTAGAAAAGAATCAACATGGTTTGGGGATCAAGCAAACATGTATATAACTCTTTGCCTTGATAAATCAATCAATCGGGACCTTAGAGATCTTCTAATCAAAGCCCCTGTTCAAGCAGGAGACCTTATACCAGGTTTGGCATGATCCATTTTTAACTAACCCACACTGGCTTCTAGTTATAACTGTATTTTTTCTAGATATTCACAGATCTGTGGGGGTGGGGTTTTATGATCTTTTCCAGTATCTTCCCAAGTAGTGATATTAGATTGATTGCTCTGTAGTTTCCTGGGTTGGTTCCCCTCCCCCCCCCTTTTTTTTTTTAAGATGGGAACCACATCAGCTCTTTTCCAATCCTTGGGTAATCCCTGGTGTTTAGGATTTTTGAAAGATATGGTACAATGGTTCTGTAATAGCCTTCATCTCTCCTCTGCAGCTTCAATAGCTTGCACAAATTCTTCAAAAGGAGGATACTGGGTCTCTATCAATCCTCCAGTATCCATTCCCACCACTCCTTCTGTGATCTCCTTCTTCTCCATCTTCGCTGAGTCTTTGCACCGCCCGAACTTTAGATCAGCACCCCGGACAGCCCCCTTCAGGGTGCTGGTAGTGATTTAGAGATTCATGATAATGTCAGCATTCCAGAAAACCTCAACTCCAATAATAACTCAGAGACAGACATGTTCTCAAAGTTTCCTTTTATTAGAATAGTAAACTGCACATCTGGGAAATCCCAAATCTGAAAGTTCCGGGTTTCCCTCCAATAAGTAGAAAATTATAAATCCACCCCCTGCACCCATCATTCCATCACATATCCCAATCACCATCCATCCCAACTTGAGACATCCCTCCACCATTTCTCAGCCAGGTGCAGGAATAATATGACCTTGACTTTAAAGAAGAATACTATTATGTCTAACCCATATGCTCCATGAAATTCCCCCCTCTCATTTTCCCAGACTCAAGAATGTGGCAGTGTGGAAACTTCTGGTGCTAATATGGCTTCCAAAGCTGACATCTACTTTTTATGTTCTTTTATTTATTATTTGATTTGTCAATCGCTTATAAGATAACAGGTATAAGGATAAACATAGTCATGAATACATGAAATGGATACATTTAAGAAAAATAAAAAGAAACAATAGGACAGGGATGATAGGCATGTTGGTGCGCTTATGCATACCCCCTACAGATCTCTTAGGAAAGGAGTGAGGTCAATAGTAAACAGTCTAAGGTTAAAGTTTTTGGGGTTTGGGGAAGAAACTACAGAGTCGAGTATTCCAGACATTGACCACTTTGTTGCTGAAGTCGTATTTCCTGCAATCAAGTTTGGTGCGGTTTACCTTGAGTTTGTATCTATTGTGTGCTCTTGTATTGTTATGGTTGAACCTGAAGTATTCATTGACAGGTAGGACATTGCAATGTATGATTTTGTATACTACAGGTGAAACTCGAAAATTAGAATATCGTGCAAAAGTTCATTTATTTCAATAATGCAACTGAAAAGGTGAAACTAATATATGAAATAGACTCATTACATGCAAAGCAAGATAGCTCAAGGTCGTGATTTGTCATAATTGAGATGATTATGGCTTACAGCTCATGAAAACCCCCAATCCACAATCTCAGAAAATTAGAATATTGTGAAAAAGTGCAAGATCGGACTGAAGGCGGTGTAGTTCTAGGTTTTCTAGGTCTAGAATTTCAAGTCTGGTGCCATAAGGTATTCTGCAATGAGTAGAGGAGTGGAGAACTCTTCTTGTGAAATATTTCTGAACTTTCTCAACTGTGTAAATATCAAATATGTAGTGTGGGTTCCAGACTGATGAGCTGTATTCAAGTATTGGTCTAGCAAATGTTTTGTATGCTCTAGTTAGTAGTGTGATAATTACCAGAGAAAGAGCTACGTAGGATTAGGTTAACAACTCTTAATGCCTTTTTGGCTATGTAGTTACAGTGGGCTCTAGCACTGAGATCATTAGATATGATTACTCCCAGTCCTTGAAAGAGTTTGGATGATCAACAAGATCTTGATTATTCAGCTTGTATTTTATTTCTGATTTTTTTGCCAATATGTAAGACAGAGCATTTATTTGTTGATGCCATTTGTTTGACCATTCTGATACATAGTCGAGATCTTTTTGAAAGGTAGCAGTATTGTCTGTTGTGTTGAATAGCTTTACATCATCAGCGAAGAGAACACAGTTTGCTCTTAATATGATCACAGAGGGTCATTTATGTAGAGTATGAAAAGAGTTGGTCATAGAACACTGCCTTGGGGGACACCACTGTTGACAGGTATAGAATTTGATAGGACGCTCCCAATTTTGACCATTTGTTGTCTGGTTTGACAGGAATGCTTCTATCCAGTTATACAGGTGTCCAGAAATACCATAAGATTTTAGTTTTTGTAGTAGTTTGTCGTGTACCACTGAATCAAAGGCTTTATAGAAGTCTATGTAGATTGCGTCTATTGCTTTGCCCTGATCGAGTTGTGTGGTCCATATGTTTTTGCAGTGTAAGTGTTGCTAATTACAGGATAGTTTTTTTCTGAAACCAAATTGTTTATTAGAGGGTAGGTTGTTCTTCTAACATTTCTTTTTTTGTTTCTTCTTCCGTTTTTCTTCCTCATGTAAGTTATGACTAATCCCCAGGTATATCCTTTAGCATTATCCCATAGAGTTTGCAATGAAGACTCTTTCCTGTTCTCTTTTTTAAAAAGTCCAATTCTTTTTCCATACTTTGTATAAATTCCTTATCTTGCAATATTGCTTGGTTCAATGTCCATCTTAATTTCTTTTTTGTCCTTTCCATACAACTTTCACAGGATTATGATCTGCCCAAACATTGGGTTCCATTTCTATCTCCTGTACACATGTTTTCAATTCTGATGACATCCAATACCATGTCTATTCTAGGCCAAGATTTATGTCTATTTGAACAGAATGAGTACTGATTTTCTTGAGGTGTGTTTGCTCTCCATATATCTAGATTTCCTATTTCTTCATTATTTTTAAAAAAAGTTTTAGGTAGCGTTTTCCTAGCTTTTTATTATTATTGTTTTACTATTATTGTTTTACTATTATTATAATCAAGTTCTGTATCTACAATTGCATTGAAGTCAATTCTATAATTTTCTTATGTAGTTTTCCATAAAAAACTTGTTTATTATTAGGTGCATATATCACTATCAACAACATGTATTTATGATTCATTGTTACCTCCACCATCAACATTCTCCCATCTTCATCTGTAAAAATTTGTCTAGCCTTTATTGTTTCTTTAATATATAGAACTACTCCTCTTTCTTTTGGTATGCTAATGAAGAATATGGTTTCCCAATTTTGGGATACTCTAAGACAAATCAAATCTAGTTTTAATTTTTTTAATTTATTCAAAATCATTTTTCTTTTCATAGATGAGTTCAGTCCATTTATGTTGATTGACAATAGTTTTGTTTCTTCTTCCATTGTTTACTTATAGATAGGTTTTGTTGTTCTAGTTGATCTTATTTCTCTCTGTTCTTTCAGTCTTTTTCCTTCTCATTCCCTTCTCTTTTTGCTCTATTTCAGTTTCTTCTTGTTGTGTGCTTCCCTAATGATTCCTTTTGTTTTTTGCCATCTATTTCCTCCCTACTCTCTTCTTCCTCATATGCTGCAAAATGCTAGCAGTAGAATTGGTCTGCTTTATCTATTGTATCTAATCTATGTCTTTTTCCAACCAAGTCACCAATATTCCCTCAGGTATCAGCCATTTAAAGTTACATCATGCTTTATTAGTTGTCTTTTCAAGAATTGATACTTTTCCTTGTATCTCTTACTCTTCTGGGTATTCGTTTCAAACTGCTATTTCTCTCTCTTTATATTTCAATGGGGCATCTCTTGCTCCTTGAAGTATTTCCACTCTTATAGACTTCTTTGAAAATTTTGCATGTATCTCTCTGGTGAGTTTGTTTCTTCTTGTGTAGCTTGTGTATATTCTAAATATTTCATCTATCCCAGAGAGGACTTTCTGCTTGCTCTCCTCCAGCACATCCACCAACAATTCTGCCATTTTTTCAGCAAGATCTTTCCCATTTTTCTCCTCAATATTCTGAAATCTCAGGAAATATTCTGCTCTGTCCATCTCCAGCATAAGTATGGATCACTCAAACTTATTATCCACCTTAGTCAATCTGTAATCCATCTCTTCTACTTTCTTATCTGTTTGTTCTGTCTTCTATTTTCTGAATCCGTTGTTCATTTTAGTGATTATTTGCTGGATGTTATCTATTTTTTTATCCTCCATCTTTTGTTCCATCTTTTGCATCCTATCTGCCAAGTTATCATATTCTTAGCCATGGCTTTTTATAATAGTTGAAACATCGTTTTCATTTCCATCTGAAAGGTATTCAATTGTTCAATTTTTTTTTGCTTATTTTAACTTTTATTTCTAGTCTGTCTTTTAACAGTTATGTTTTTGGTAGGTTGGACTGTTGTTTCTTTTTGCATGAAGACCAATGCAAATAATGAATTAAGCACTCCGCTTTCTCTCTGCTGCCTGTTACTTCTCTCTTTAGTGGACTGACTGTTTCTTTGATTTTTTTTCCTTGGTATTTATATGTTGGAAGATTTTTCATTATCTTTGATTTTTGTTTCAAGTCTTTATTCATTCTGAGCCTTTGCTTTCCTGAATTCATCTATGCAGATTCTGATTATCTGCTGATATTCTGCCTTGGTTATGTGTCCTTCTTTCCAATATTGTACTTCTCCTTTTTGTCTTTGTGCAGCTATGCTAGTTTCTTCTTGGATTTCTTGTTTTTCTTTCTCAGTGGTATTGTGCTGGTTTGGCTTTTATGATCATATTTTTCAGTTTCCCAAGCTTCTTGATTTGTTTTCCCCTTAAGGATTTTCATCCAAGAAATCTTTCCCAAGTTCTCTCTGAGCTTCTTAAAATCAGTTCTTTTAAAGTCTAGAACTCTGCTACCATTATGTTCTATTGCTTGTGTCTATTGCATCTATTTTTTTCTGCTTGGTTGAGTGGCCAGTCAAATACACTTATGGCAATATCATTCTTTTTTTCTTTTTTATTGACCCATATGCATTCTAGGAGCTTTTCTTCTTTGGTTTCATGCCTTTCTGTAGCAATGTAGTTTATATACAGTGCAACTCCACCTCCTCTTTTAGGGATCTGGTTTTTTGGAACAGTTGGTATCCTTCTATCAGTACGTTCTAGTCATGGGTTTCATTTCACCAAGTTTCTGTAATTCCAACTATATTGTATCTACCTTCATATATTAATAGTTCAAGTTCACCCTGTTTGTTCTCCAAACTTCGTGCTTTTGTATATAGGCACTTGAGATCTTTATGTCTGACTCTGGGTATGCTTCTATATCTCCTATTTGGTATTTGGTATTCTTTGCCATCCCTCCTTACCTCGTTATTTGACATGTTTTCTATGGGGTTTTGGTTGGAGTTAGTTCCTGGGGATTGGTCACCCTCCCCCCCTTCAGTTTTAGTTTAAAGACCTCCTGATAAGTTGCGCAAGTCATTTTCCAAAAACATTCACCCCATTCTTTTTGAGACACAGCCCATCCCTTACCAAAAGCCCATTATGAAGACCAGCGGTCGCAAACCAGTGGGCTGTGGCCCACTGGTAGGCCATGGAAAATTTTTGGTGGGCCGCAGAAGAAATGGTCCCTGAAAGCAATTAATCTGGACTGCGTAGTTCTTGTGCCTTCCAGCTCTTTGAGGGACCCCGGAGTCAGGTCCCTGAGATGCATGCACCAACCAGCTCCCACACATGGCAAGCAGCGGCAACAACAGTCCCTTCTCCCCAGTACCCACTGTTAGCTCTCCCCGTTAGTTCTCTAGTTTTGAATTGCTCTCATCTCTCTCTCTTTTCTTCCCCCTCCCTCCCCATGCCCACGTGCAGACAGGCAAGGAAAGGGAGATGGAGCTGTGCACAGCTCTCGGCTCCTCCAGCCCTCACTGCCTCTCCCAACATCGAAGCCTCGGAGATGCAGGCAAAGCCACAGCAGCGGTAGTGCCCGAGTTGCCTTAACATGCTCAGTTAGTTAAGAATCCCCCTACTGAGAGAAGGAGGTGCTGGAGGAGGAGGAGGAGGAGGCAGTAGTGGAGAAGCAAGCAACTCAGGGCACTACCGCTGTGGCGGCTTTGTCTGCATCTCTGAGGCTTCGATGAAGGAACCAAGAGCTGCGCATGGCTCCATCTCCGTTTCCTTGCCTGCACATGGGGGCAGGGCAGAGGCGGAAGGAAAGAGAGAGGCGGGAGCAATTAAAAACTAGAGAACTAATGGGGAGAACTAACAGTGGGCGCCTGGTAGAGGGGACTGTTGTTGCCGTCGCCCTCCATGTGTTTGAGCTGGTTGGCATGTGCATCTCAGGGACCTGACTCCGTGGTCCCTCAAAGAGCTGAGAGACATGAGAACTGCGAGTGGGAGCGTTTGGTGATTTCGAAGAACTCCTAGAACGCGGTAGATTGATGTTTTGTAGGTCTCAGTGAAAGAGTGAGCTTTGTTTCGTCTCCTTTCCTCCCCTGGTAATGCGAGAGATGCTGTCTCTCTCTCTTCCCTCCTCCCCCACCCCCAAATAATCACTGGCTGTGGCTGGGTTTGGCAGCGAAGTGCTAAAGCGAGCTAAGTGCCCCCAGGACCACCTTTCTTTGCTTGTCTCCAGGTGAGGCTGGAAGAACTCCCCCCCCCCAGCTTTTCCTTGGCTACAGAGCTGAGCTCTCTCAAGGAGCCCCCACTTTCTTCCCCTCCCCTCCCCCAATTAATCACCAAGGGCGGCAATCTTTCTGTAGGCATATGCCTGCTGAGAAGCTCCTGGAGTGGCGCCAAGGGATGCTGCCCCCCAAAGAGAGCAAAGCCCCCTTTCTGCCTCTGCTTCTCTGCTTCAGCGGCAGTTGCCCCGAGGCCCCTCAGTTCCGCTCTTCTGTCTCTTTGGAAGGCGCAGGTGGGAGGAGGTATCCAGCCTGGAACGTTTTATTTTGTTATCATTAAGCATTTACGTTTTTATTATAATTAAATAAGTGTGTGTGTGTGTGTGTGTGTGTGTGTGTGTGTGTGTGTGTGTGTGTGTAATCTATGGAGCCAAGGGTTTTTCTTTCCTAGGAAATGGATGGAGGCAGCCCTGACATTAGATTTACTTTACCAGTCAACCCAGAGACAGCAGTCTACTGTGGGGACTAAGCATCTAATATCCAGCCACAAGAGTGAGCTAGAGGAAACTGAAGCTATAGCCAGCTCCCCCACTAGACCATACCATGGTCCAGATCAGGCCAAAGGTCCCAGCCTTGGGGGTGAAGTATGGGGGAGACACTGAGCAACTGGGGTTCTTCCTGGTGAAAGTCTGGAGCTACACGGAGGAGTATGGAGCCGAACTAGAGATGGGAGAAGTCTGATTAAGATGGGTGACTATGGGTCTGGAGGGTGCAGCAGCTGAGTGGATGGTCTCCTTTCACAATAACAGTGCCCCCCAAATGCAGAACTATGACCACTTTATGGCAGCCCTTTGCCAATGGTTTGAAGACCCACGGGCAGAGCGCAAGGCTTGGACCCAGATGAAGACCATCACCCAAGGGCGATGGTTGGTGGCCATGTACACACCCAGGTGTTCCGAGAGTCAGGATGGTTAGCCATATGGCCCGAAGACTTGTCTCTGCATGACCGAGGATCCAACAGTGGAGGCCACTCCTTTTTGCCACTGGTTACAGCTACATCTCTTCTCTGGCCTGCACAGTCAATTGGTTATCCACACTCACTGGTTGCATCTGCTCTCCTGTCAGTGCAGCCAGCTATTCAGTTGCTCACTCATAGATTCCTTGACCATCCACTCTTATCACAGAACTTTCCAGGTTCCATAATTCCTCTCAGATGTCCCTGGAGCAGCTCTTCTTCATTGGCCAAACTGGCATCCAAGGGAGCCATCACAGAGAGACTCTTTGTTCATTATAACTGCTCTGTATATAACAGATAACAGATAATCAGAGTTGGAAGGGACCTTGTAGGTCATCTACTCCAACCCCCCACCCAAGCGGGAGACCCTACACCATTTCTGACAAATGGCAGTCCAATCTCTTCTTGAAAGTCTCAAGTGATGGCGCTCCCACAACTTCCGAGGGCAACTTCTGTTCCATTGGTTGATTGTTCTTGCTGTCAGAAAGTTTCTCCTTATTTCCAGGTTAAATCTCTCCTTGTTCAGTTTCCATCCATTAATCCTTGTCTGGCCTACAGGCGCTTTAGAAAATAGCTTGACCCCTTCCTCCCTGTATCCATGAAAGAAACTTTGAGCCCCAAATCATCTTTAGAGTCACGAATATTAAAAAAAAAAAAAATTCAAATTATCAAATGTTTTTTCCATATTAAAAAAAAAATCATAGGTGTTTCTTATTTTTGTAATATTGTTAATGACATTCAAAATATATCTGGTATTATTGCTCATGTACCTCTTTGGGACTAACACAGCAAATACAATATAAGCAATATGGTTATATCTTTCCAGCAACATGCAAGAAGCATTCATGGAATATTTTCCTGCAAAAGTTGGCCTTGAGGAATATTTTATTTCATTGCCCAAGCATTTCACACAGAGCAGTCTTCTCTAAACAGTGTCCAGACATACTTTTTATATATTATTTCTTCATACGAGGACTCTAGAATCACACTATCTCTTTTCATATTTTATATTCCAGTTTAAGGAATATTTTTGCTAGCCCTCTGCCAGCTAAAATGGAGCTTGGGGAGGCTGCACATGGGGCCCCCAATCTTTGTTTTCACTGGCAGAGGGCTAGAATAGAATAGAATAGAATAGAATAGAATAGAATAGAATAGAATAGAATAGAATAGAATAGAATGGAATGGAATGGAATGGAATGGAATGGAATGGAATGGAATGGAATGGAATGGAATGGAATGGAATGGAATGCTTTATTGGCCAGGTTTGATTGGACACACAAGGAATTTGTCTTGGTGTAAATACTCTCAGTATACATAAAGAAGGAACATTCGTTAAGAATCAAGAATCATAATATACAACACTTAATGATAGGCATAGGATACAATCAACATCAAATCATACTAGGAAACAGAGGATACAAGCAACAAAGTTACAGTCACAAGTGGGAGGGGATGGGTGATAAGGAGTGATGAGAAGATTAACAGTAGTAGTAGTGTACATAGTAAATAGTTGAACAGTGTTGAGGGAATTATTTGTTTAGCAGAGTGATGGCTTTCGGGAAAAAACTGTTCTTGTGTCTAGTTGTTCTGGTGTGCAGTGCTCTATAGCGTCTTTTGAGGGTAGGAGTTGAAACAGTTTATGTCCAGGATGTGAGGGGTCTGTAAATATTTTCACAGCCCTCTGTTTGACTCGTGCAGTATACACGTCCTCGATTGAAGGCAGGTAGGTGGTAATTGTTTTTTCTGCAGTCCTAATTATCCTCTGAAGTCTGTGTCTGTCCTGTTGGGTTGCAGAACCAAACCAGATAGTTATAGAGGTGCAGATGATAGACTAGTATACTAGATACTAGTTTACTAGATAGGCTAGTAAAACAAACTAAAAAGAAAAGGAGAAATGTTTCTCCTTTTTCATTTGAGCATGCAAGAAAGGACAGGAAAGAAGAAAGGGAAAGAGGAAAGACAAAGAAAAAGAAGGAAAGATGGGAAGAGATCAAGGAAGGAAAAAGAAGGAAAGAGGGGAAGGAAGAAGAAAGGAGAATGAAGAGGGAAGGAAAGAGAAGAAAAGGAAGGAAGGAAGGAGGGAGGGAGGGAGGGAGGAAGGAAGGAAGGAAGGAAGGAAGGAAGGAAGGAAGGAAGGAAGGAAGGAAGGAAGGAAGGAAGGAAGGAAGGAAGGAAGGAAGATAGATTACAATGAGAGTGAGGGAGGGAAGTCCTGCCTTAGCACTTGGCCACCACAGATGCCCCCGACACTAATAATGCCACGCCCACCCCAGCCACACCTACTCTGGCCCCCCAAGGTCAAACACAACCCTGATATGGCCCTCAATGAAATTGAGTTTGACACCCCTGGGTTAGAAGTTATCTAGTAAAAAAATAAATATATATTTCTGTAAGGCAGCAGGAAAAAGAAAATTCACAGACTGCAAAATCAAAGTTATACTTTTTTTTAATTTGTCAAGCAAGTATTAGATGACAGGTATAAGTATAAACATGATTATGAATATATGAAATAGATCTGAATAAAAAGGAACATTAGGACAGAGATGGTAGGCACCTTGGTGCACTGTATGCAGGCTCCTACAGACCTCTTAGGAAAGGGTAGACAGTCTAAGGTTAAAGTTTTTGGGGTTTGGGGAAGAAACCACAGAGTCAAGTAGTGTATCCTAGACATTGACCACTTTGTTGCTGAAGTCGTATTTCCTGCAATCAAGTCTGGTACAGTTTACCTTGAGTTTGTATCTATGGTGTGCTCTTGTATTGTTGTGGTTGACTACTGGACGCAACCTATTTTGCATATAATAAATATATGTCCTGCACCACATTAAGAAGCATCTTAATTCTCCCCTCCAAGTCAAATATGTTTTACAATTTTTATCTATATCATCAAATCTTGCATCATTATATCCAATGTGAAATACAGGTGATAATAGTGAAATGGTTAAACACTTCTGCTGCATTCTGTACCAAATGCTCCATATCTGGGACAACATTTACATCAATTCCTATTCATGTACAAGATACCAAAATAGTTGTGGGTTGTTGTTTTTTTGTATAATTATATTGAAGTTTTTAATAAAGAGTACTTTAGTTGACTCCATCTTCCCCCTACTTTTCCTGCTCCTCCTCTACCCATCTTTTTAATTTCATTTGATTGAATTTCCATTATTTTTATTGTTATATTCCTTTGCCATTGTTGGGTTTACATTTTTACCATTTCTCAGTTTTATTGTTTTAAGCCATCTAGAGTAGCCCCACAGTGTCCCTGTAGCTTCATTTGGGCCCAACCTGAACAATGCCAGCACCCTGCTACTTGCTGAATGAGCAGCTTCAGGGATTGGGGCATGGCAGCCAATCAGTTCACCCCGATGAAACAAAAGAAATAATCTCCACTCATAATTTTGAACAGTCATTAATTGAACTGTCATAACTTGAGAAATACCTGTAATCTGTAATACCTGCAATGTATGTATCAAGTAAAAGTATTTTACATTTTTCTCATCATCTTCAAAATTTTATCTATTGAAATCTGTACACTTTCCGAGATTCCGGTTATTGATATGTCAGTCTAATTATTTAAAAAAACTCCTTAAGAAAAAACTTAGCCATGTTAACTCTTTTCTGCCTAGTTCATTAGTTCCCTCTAGTGTCCATTTGTAACCTTCAACAAGCCTCAGTTCCTAATATAGGCTTATATTGTATATAATATATTATTTTGTATATTATATTATCTAAACTTTCTTAAATCTAAGGAAAGTAAAATGCTGTGGCTGTCAAGGTTGCTGTTTTAAAGGTCTCTAATATCCATAAAGTGATTAAATTAAACATTTCTGAGTACAATTAGAAAGTGAGCCCTTACTGGGTCCACAATTCAGAGGTGGTATTCAGCAGATTCTGACCATTTCTGGAGAACCGGTAGCGGAAATTTTGAGTAGTTCAGAGAACCAGCAAATACCATCTCTGACTAGCCCCGCCCCCATCTATTCTCTACCTCCCGAATCCCAGCTGATTGGCTGGGTCTTCTTTTGTTGCCCTGTACAGGAGAACAGAGCTGGAAAGGAGGTTAGTGGGGTAGGGAGGGAATGGGGATTTTGCAGTATCCTTCCCCTGCCATGCCCACCAAGCCACACCCATAGAACTTGAACTTGAACCTTTGCTAATAGCAAAGATGTCTCCCTCAGCTCCTGACATTCAAATCCACAAGAGTCCATTGTTATATAGTCTCCTTGCAAAACAGCTGCCATTCAGAGCACTCATGAGCAATTTCCCAATCTCTCCTCTAGAGAGCTTCAAAGTCTGACTGCTGGTCTTTCATTCTTATACAGCAGTTGTCAATCAACCATGACTCACAGTGAAAACTAATAGTGGCAATATTTTTTGAATATCTACATCTGAGTGAACACATTAATAAATAAGTGTGAACCCATAACACATATCAAAATAAAAGTATTATTATGAGAAATTTCCTGATGGTGAGAACAATTAATCTGTGGAACAGCTTGCCTTCAGAAATTATGGGTGCTCCATCACTGGAGGTTTTCAAGAACAAATTGAACAACTATTTATGAAGAATGGTAATGTATCTCCGACTTGAGCAGAGTGTTGGACTAGAAGACTTCCAAAGTCACTTTCAACTCTGTTACACTACGATGATGATGGACTTGCTTTTACCCATCCTTGTTTCTTTTCATTGAAAACTTGCTAAAATGACTTTCTGTGCTGTATTTTAAAATAGGTCCCCTTCGTTTTAAACCAGAACTGAGGAGTTTTAAAAATGCTATTGAGCTCAAATTAAAAACGAATCCAAAACTTTCATCCCCTGCTTGTTCAAGGGAATAATGTCTCTGCATATAGGAATTCTTTTGAATTTATCACATGGCTGACTGATAGATTAAATGGGCTTTGCTACTAACTACATGGCCTATGGAGACATCCGGTGTTCAAAAACAGCAGTGTCCGTCCTTGGAACTTATTAGTTGCAGACAATAATACTGCAATGCAAAACAGTATTTATTCATATTAAATGAACTTTTTAGTCACATTCCCCATTTACCTCACTCTCAAATATACACATATACAATACAGTTGATAATTAGCATTTGTTCACACAATCTATAAAAAGTGCAAAAGCAGTTAAAAGTTAGACCAGAAGACAGTAGGCAATCAAATGAACTTTCGTGTTTGTGTGTGTGTGTGTGTGTGTGTGTGTGAACAAAGAATCATGGAGTTAATGCATTCCTGCAAGATACTGTTTCCTTTTGAGGAGTTGTTCTAGTCTGGTTGTTTTACTGCTCAACAAGCCTTTCTCATTAGAGTATCTCCCCTTAGATTTAGACTCGGTCTGCTTTAATAACAGAATAACAGAATTGGAAGGGATTTTGGCATCTTCTAGTCCAACCCTTTGCTCAAGCAAGAGACTCTATACCTGTGATGGCGAACCTATGGCATGTGTGCTGGAAGTGGCCTGCAGAGCCATCTCTCTGGGCAAGCCAGCCATCAGCCATTGCTCTTCTGGGTTCAGGCACGCATGAAACCAGAAGGCCAGGGGGCTGGTGCACATGCGTGCACCTGAAACTGGAAGTTCAGCTGCTCTTCTGGTTTCCAGTGCTGCGTGCATCAGGGAGTTGCACTTCCGGTTTCCAGTGTTCCACTGCACGTGTGTGTGTGCACTCCCGTTTCAGCATTCAGTGCCGAAAAGGTTCACCAAGAGTACCTTTTTTCTTAAAAACCTCCAGTGATGGTGCACCTGCAATTTTAGGAGGAAAAGCTGTTTCACTGATTATTTGTTCTCATTGTCAGGAAATTCCTTAGTTCTAAGTCTTGATACCTTATGAGCTACGGTGGTGCAGTGGTTAGAGTGCAGTACTGCAGGCTACATCTGCTGACTGCCGGCTGCTTGCAGTTTGGCAGCTCAAATCTCACCAGACTCAGGGTTGACTCAGCCTTCCATCCTTCCGAGGTGGGTAAAATGAGGAACTAAATTATTGGGGGCAATATGCTGACTCTGTAAACTTCTTAAGAGAGAGTGGTAAAGCATTGTAAAGCAGTATATAAGTGCTATTAACACATTTCTCTTATTTCTTGTGCTGCCCTCAGGCGCTTTGGAGAATAGGTTGATACCCTCTTATCTATGACAGCCCCTCAAATATTGGAAGAATGCTATTATGTCACCCCTAGACCTTCTCTTTGTTAGACTAGTTATACCCAGTTCCTGCAACTGTTCATTGTATGATTAACCTCCAGTCACCTAATAATCTTTGTTGCTCTTCTCTGCACTCTAGAGTTTCAACATAGTTTTTGTATCATAGTGGCCAAACTTTGATGCTGAATTCCAAATGTGGTCTTACTAAAGCAGTATAAAGCAGTACTAATACCTTATGTGACCTTGATACCCAGCATAGGTATCATAGGTTTGCATTGGCTTTTTTGGCAGATGAAGCACACTGTTGGCTCATATTTAAGTGATTGTGCACTAGGACTCCAAAATCCCTCTTACAGTTACTACAATTGAGTCAGTAGTAACTCAACTGCTACTAGTTAAGTTGAATATTCTATCCATTCTATCCTCTCATCTAGATGGTTTTTGAAGATTGTTAGGTTTCTTTAAGAACCTGAACTATATTGGTTTACCATATATGGTTGCAAGTCATAATGACTCCGCACTTTAATGAAACCAAGATATTGATTGGCTACAAGAAACAGGAGTACTATATAGCATGAAGCCAGAGAGCACATGTTTGGCTTCTACTGTGGGCTTCTACTGTGGATGTTACTCGGCTAGACTGCTTCTATTCGGCAAGTATCTTCATCACTCTGTAACTATGTCTCTCCATTGCTGTATGGATGTATTGAAGATGCTGTATTGCTGTTTTGCCTACTGAATATGATGGTTAGTTATATACTCTATTGACTGATGAACTGTGTTTGAATCTTGGACTCAATCTTGGATTGTGCTTATATTCCTGTATATAAAACCCTTTACCCTTCAACTTCCGTGCTTGTGTGACTCTATACTCACTGCTACAATTTTGCACACTACTTCCGTTTGCTGCATACTTCTTGAAGACAAAGAAAACTCTGCTAATACTTATCAAAGATGTTGAAGAATATTGGGCCCGAGATCAAACCTTGTGGTACCTCACTGCATGATTCCCTCCATGTAGATGTAGTTCCACTCAGGATCACCCACTGAGTACCGTTGACCAGCCAATTGCGAATCAATCTGTACTGTCTATCCCATATTGTCTATCCTACCAAGAAGCAGGTTGCAGTCTACTTTGTTAAATGCCCCGCCAAAGTCCAACTATATTATGTACTCAGCATTTCGCTGATCCACTAATTTAGTTACTTTATGAATTTCAAAGTATCATGCAGTCAGCCACTTGTCCTTAGAAAGATCATGCATACCACCAAAGAGGGTGAAAAACGGGTTACAAGAGCAGGATTTTCACTTGAATCTGAGGAACATAATTGGGAAATATCTAATGATCTTGAATGAGTTTAAAGCTACTGCATTCAAGTATACCAAAGGAATTTATTTTTATTTTTTATTTTATTTATTTTTATTTGTCAATTGCTTACAAGATAATAGGTATAAGTAAAAACATAGTTATGAATACATGGAAACATATAAGAAAAATAAAATATATATAAAAGAAACAATAGGTCAGGGATGGTAGGCAGGTTGGTACGCTTATGCACACCCCCTACAGACCTCTTAGGAAAGGGGTGAGGTCAATAGTAGACAGTCTAAGGTTAAAGTTTTTGGAGTCTGGGGAAGAAACCACCGAGTCAGGTAGAGTATTCCAGACATTGATCAGTCTGTTGCTGAAGTCGTATTTCCTGCAATCAAGTTTGGTGCAGTTAACTTTTGAGTTTGTATCTATTGTTTGCTCTTGTATTGTTATGGTTGACACTGAAGTATTCATTGACAGGTAGGACATTTCAATGTATGATTTTATATACTATACTTAGATCGGACCGAAGGCGGCATAGTTCTAGGTTTTCTAGGTCTAGAATTTCGAGTCTGGTGGCATAAGGTATTCTGTAATGAGTAGAGGAGTGGAGAACTCTTCTCGTGAAATATTTCTGAACTTTCTCAACTGCATTAATATCAGATATGTAATGTGGGTTCCAGACTGATGAACTGTATTTGAGTATTGGTCTAGCAAGTTATGATATGGTTGGACATTCTGCCATTATCTTATGTAATCCTAATAAAAAGTGCAAGGAAATTGGAAGACAGATGTTAATTCTACCTTTAACAAAAGAGAGGACGACTTGGGAAAACAAGAAATCAGTTGACTGATTCCTGAGAAGATTCTGGACGAAATCAAATATATTGATCTGTAAGCAGTTTGAAAACAATATAGTAAACTACAGCCAGTCATCACTTACTGACTGTGCTGTTTAGCAAGTGATCACAATTACAACAGCACTGAAAAAGTAATAATGATTGGTCTATGCACTTTCAACCATTGCAGTTATAATTTGATAAAGATTTGGATGCTTTGCAACCAATGAGTAAACACACCCATTGCAACATTCTATAGTCACATGATCAGTTGTGAACTTTTAAAAGTGTTTGGAAGCAACGTGTGGGTGCATATTCCAAAAGCAATTAGAAGAAAAGGACAGCCAAAGGCTAGAAAGCTCAGGTGTATGGGCTATGAGCCAGGTTCAAAGAGCTATCACTTTAGCGATGGGAGCAAAAGAATAGTGATTTCCAGATCTGCTAGCTTTGCAGAGCAAAATTGGAACAGAATTGATGCAAATTTCTGGAATGATCCACTTAGTGACAGTGATCCACTTAGTGATGGTAACTCACTTAGTGATGGTGTCAGCATTCAGGGAGGAGAAGCTGAACAAGATATGAAGCAAGAAAAGGATGAAACACAGGAGCAATCAATGCCATGCAGGCCAGAGCGATGGAACAAGGGGATTCCACCTGACAGGTATTCTGCTAGTAAAGTTAAGGTGTGTAATATATGGTATGAACCAAGGAACTATAAGGAAGTTTTGGCATTACCTAAAATTGAACAAGTAAAATGGAAAGAAGCCATGGACAAGGAAATGAAATCCATGGAAGAACATAAAGTGTTCACATCTATGACTTTGCCACAGGATGCAAGTGGGTGTACAAGTGGGTGCCCAATATTGAGATACAATATAAAACAAGGTTAGTGGCACAAGGGTTTTCACAGATGAAAATTGTGCACTATGATGAGGTATTTGCGCCAATTGTAAAGAGTGAAAGCATCAGGCTGGCACTAGTGTTGGCAGCAGCACATGGTTATAAAATTTGGCATTTTGACATAACCATTGCATTTCTCAATGCAGAATTAGAGGAAGAAATTTACATGATTCAAGCACCAGGTTATGAAAGTAAAAAGCCTAACATGGTGTATAAATTGAACAAGGCCATTTATGGGCTGAAGCAATCAGCCAGGAATTGGTATATGTGTCTAGATAAGGCATTGAAAGGTCTTGGGCTCAAAAGTTGCAAAGCTGATGGTTGCATATACACTGGAAAGTTAAAAGGTGGGGATTGTCAACTATTAGCATTTGTGGATGATCTTCGCTTCATTGCAAAGGCTGTATCACAGGTAAACAAATTTGCTAATAAGTTGGAAAAGAAATTTGAATTAAAGAATTTGGGAGAAATAAAAAATTATCTCAGTGTGGAGATACAAAGAACTGAGAAAGGTTCTCAGTCAACAAAGAAAAATTGAATAGCTGTTGGAGAGATATGAAAGATTGTAATACTGCTCCAACACCTATGAGTACAGATTTTCATAACAGTTTGGGTGAGGATGAAAGTGAACCCTGTGATCTTCGAGCAGGCCGGCCTGAGCTGACCCAAATGGGATTTTTAAATGGGGTTTTTAGATTAGTTGGGATGGGGTACAAAGTTTTAATTTATTTTAATTGGGGTTTTTTAGATTTTTATTGGGACAGCTTAGGATTTAATTCTTTTTTAACAATTTATATTTGTCTATATGTATTTTAGTTGGCTGTTCACCGCCCTGAGTCAGGCTCCCCTGGGTCCTCTGCCTCGCTGCTGCCAGACTCCGAAGGCTATGAAGGCAGCACCCATTCCCAGATGATCCTGGTCCTATCTTTGCATTGGACACAGGACCTTCGTCCAAGTCCTCTCTAGGCTCCCTGACTGGTCCCCGTTCTTCCCCACTGTCCAATTTCGCTACAGCTGCTGGTGAACCACAACACCACTCTTTGGAACATCCTGCCTTCCAGAGTAAGATCTGCCCCCAACATCCTATCCTTCAATAAGAACCTAAAGACCTGGCTCTGCAAGCTGGGAAAGTTCTACACTAGAGGTGGTTATTTAGATTGATAGCAGATTCCATTTCTCCTCCACCCCCAACTCTGCTCCCCACCTGCTCATGTACCTTTAACTAGTCATATTGATGTATTTTCTCGGCTTAATTTTTCTTGGTTTGTTTTATGGTTCCATTATTTTATTTTATTGTTCTATTATTTTACTTTAGTGTTGTTTAAACTTACTTTTTATTTCTTCATTTGTTATTATTATACGTTCCGAAGAGTAGCCCTGTCTCGAGGTGGAAAATAAATTTAATACTAATAGCAACAACAACAACTATAGCAAGGAAATCATGAACCGAATAGACGGAAAGCTGGGAAATATAACACAAGGGACAACGAGTGATCAAGATGCCCAGGAAGAGGAGCCAACTGAAAGAGTAGATGAAAAAAGGGAACAGACAAAACAAATGAAACAAGATGATAAGAAAGAGATAATAACTAAATTAATAAAGATTGATGGCATAAATCAAGGGGAGAGTACTTAACTTAAAAAAGAACTGGAGAACCAGGAAGATTTTTCTGGGAGATAGGAGCAAGAGTAGTATTTTGAAAACTAGACAGTGGAAAAGGGCAGAGAAGGGAGAAATGTTTAAAATCAGTAGTCAAGATGTGGAAGCAGATAAAAAATAAAGATCCAAGAGTGGAATATGGGAGGCAAGCTAAGAAACAAACAATTCAAGCTTTAAAGCAGCTAAGAGATGATGGTTAGACAGGGAATAGGTTTAAATACAGTAGTGGCACAATCAAAGCTAGGATAAGGAGAGAAACTAAAGAGGGGGATTAATAAAATGCACATTTTTATATAATAAGGAGAAGCAATAATAAGAGGACAACTCAGAATTTGAATGACAGTATTACTAAGTATACTTAAATAATATGGTGACTGGCATAAAAATAATATATTGAACTATTGATTAAACAAATAATGAAATATTATAATTCAATATGAATATGTGTATGTTTGTTAAATGTAGCAAATATGATTAAAATATCTTATTTGTATCAAAATGTATGACATGCAGAATATGGTGACTGACATAAAAGTAACATACTGAAATACTGAATAATCAAATAATGAAGGATTATAAATTGAATAAATGGAAGATTTGAATTTAACATAAATGTTTGTATTATTATTAGAATTATATAAGCTTGTTAAATAAAACAAATATGATCAATGCTATTTTATTTGTATCAAAATGTATTACACTCAGGTGCCACACTGTTCACGCATTGATGTTTGTAAAAAAAAAAAAAACTCTAGCAAAAAAACCTTAAATTTAGACAAAATACACTAAATCAGATTTATTAGGCAAGTATAATGTAATAAATTATAATTGTAGCTCTGGCTCTGCCAGCAGAGGATCCGTAATAGCATTGCATTTTATTGGCACTGTTCATTTCTACCAAACAACACAACTGCATTAGAGTTTTTTTTTTTTAATTTCCAAGAGATACTTTCTACTTCATAATGAATTTTCCTACACAACAAGATGAATCAGTACCATATTTAAATTTGATTTAAACAAAAGTTTGTTTTCTAATGTCTTAAATTTCAAGATTCAACTCCGTCTTTCAAATATCATTGATAAGAGTGGGAAAAATAGAAGTCTTTAGTATCTCCCCCCCAAAAAAAAAAATCTAATTTAATATACTCCAACTTGTCAAATTTCACTTTCATAAATTGTATCCATGACCATCAACCTTATAACAGCAAAGAAGGTAACATTTAGCAAGGTGTGTAATTTAACAAGCAGCAACTATCTGACAAAAAAAATCCTTTTTTATAGTGTAGTATATCCTTCTCTAATGAGAGTGTGAAGTTGTCCTTTTATAGTAGAACTTCTATAATACTAATTAAATTAAAAGCTGCACACAAACAAAAACAGTGTCTACCTTGAGTTAGTGTAGGTCTGAGGCAATGACATATATGTATTCTATTAGTTCCCAATTTTTTAAGAATTGAAATAGTTACTATTTTCTGCACAGCATTTAAACTGGAAGCACACCTCATGCATGTTTGAATTACACAACTGTATTCCACAGTACTGACTATGCCTCTTGCTAAGGGGAGAGAAATAAAATTTGCTTTTAACTGACAAGTTCAGTCACTCTTACTAATATATATATATATATATATATATATACACACACACACACAAGAAAAGCAAGCTACACTGCATTATTTGACTTAGCCCTGTGTTTTCTCAAGTACTTGATTTACTAGTTATTGGCCAAGAAGTAGGACAGTAAACTCCTTACTTATCTAAGATATTAGGATTTCCTTAGTTTACATGTACAATCTTAAAACCCATCTTCTACATACAGAAGACCTACAATTGCTAACAGAGTACTTTTGCTGATCTACAAGGGTTTGTGTATAATTTAAGTATATTCATGTAAATTAGTATGAAATATGCTTTCTTTCAGATAAGAACTTTCCAATGGTTTTCCAGTCATTTGAATATTATAGTTGGGATGGGATTCAAATTTTGTAACAACCAGTTCTTGTGGGCATGGTTTAATTTGTGGGCGTGGCTTGGCAGTCACATGACTGGGTGGGTATGGCCAGGTGGCCATGTGACTGGCAAACCAAATACAAGTGGTCCTTGCTTAATGGTTGGTTGCTTAGCAGGTGTTCTAATTTCTGATTGATCTCCCCAGAGCTACTTGACCTGTTTTGGGAGTTTTGACAGCCATACATACACACACACACACACCTTCTAACCCTGCTATTCTATGATTCTGTAAGGATCTCCTGCTGGAGTAGGGGGTTGGACTAGATGACCTCCGAGATCCCTTGCAGGCCGGCCCTAGATTGCTGTGTTGCTTCAGTCTTCTGAAGCCAGGGTTTGTGTCCTTCCTTCCTCTCCTTTTTCTCTCCCTTCCTCCCTCTCTCCTTCCATGTATTTATCAATCCATCCATATATCTCATTCACTTTCTCCTCTCCCTTTCTTTCTTTCCTTTCTTTCTTTCCTTCCTTCCCTTCTTTCTTTTCCTTCCATTGCCCCTTTCTTCGTCTATCCCTTTTCTCTACCTCTTTTTCTTTTTCCTTCTCTTTTCTTTCTTGTCTCTTCCTTCTCTTTCTCTCCTCCCTCTTTCCCTCTCCCCCCTTTCTCTCTCCTTCCCTCTTTCTTTCCTTCTCTATCTCCCCTTTCCCTTTCTTTTTCCCACTTTTTCACTCTCTCTTCCTCTCCCCCCTCTTTCCCCCCTTTCTTTCTCTCTCTCTATCCCTTCCCTTCCTCCTTCCCTCTCTCCTTCTAAAGCTAGGAGACCCACCTGAAATACACACACAAACACACACTTCCAATGTTGCTTGTTAACTTACGTTCTTCCAGGTCAGTCTCCTAGAGTCCCAGGGACTGGGTGCAATTGTCTGTTTGCACCCGGCCCCGCGTTACCAGGAAAAGCTGGCAGGCAAGGCTTCCGGGGCCAACAAAGGGGTCGGGGCTGGGACTTCCTCTCTTCCTTCAAGCTCCCACCTTACTGGCATCCCGACTGCCTGCAAAGTGCAAACTTACCTTCGTCCCATGGCTGGTCGCAGAGGAAAAGCTTGCTAAACCACAAGAGCCGCATGGGCAGCACTGGCAGCTAAGCAAGACAGGCAAGTGGGGTGAGGGGGAAAACCTTGCTAGGCTGTGAGTACCACATGGGTGGCGCCGGTGGCTAAGCAAGCCAGACAGGGATGGGAGGGCAACTAACCAGGCCACGAGCGCTGAGGGTGGTGGCGGCCCAGGCTAGCCCAGGAGTTGGGACTCAACCAGGGCTTGTGGCGGCGGTGGCAGCAAGGGTGAGGGTGGCAGTCCGGTAGTGGCAGCCTAGGCTGGCCCAGGAGTCGGGACTCAACTGGCGTGGCCGCAGCAGCAGCATGTAGGCGACCGGGGCTTGCAAAGCCTCATTTACCTAGGGAGATCATGGTGGAAGGCAGACAGCGATGGCTGGCAGGCGGGCAAAGGCAGACTGCAGGCAGATATGGTGCATGGCCAAGATAAGGAGGGTTGAGGTGGGCGGGGTTAGAATGCAGTCAGCTTGTCACGCATGCGCGCAATGTCACACATGCACGATAAGGACTGACTGGACAGGGAGTGGAGAAGCGGGCGGAGAGGGGCGGGGCCAGTCAGGGGCACGTTTTACCGGTTCCCTGGAATACTGGGAACCATAACAACTGGTTCTACCGAACTGGTCCGAACAGGTAGATTCCCATCCCTGGTTATAGTAATTTCTTCTATACACATAATTACCATCTTTGTTTTTCAAAGGAGACAATTTTTGGATGTCAGTATTATAATCCATCTGTTTTGTAATTCTGACCATGTTTAGGCTCAGAAATTAGCAAGGATATACAGAACATTTTGAACTGAACTGTCTTGACACAACAGACTCATACATGGAACACAACTGTTTTGAGCTTGAAACACTTCCAAATTAACTAGATTAGGTATTTCTCATTCAAGGCAAGGTTGGAACAACATGTTGTGAATGAGGAACAGTTCAATTAGCACAGTTCTACTATACAGAATTGAGTCTGATTAATACTTGGATCACCAGGGAATATTAGGACTATAGATATAACTAGAAAGTCAAAATGTCCCAAAAGACAATGGCAATCCACCTCAACACTTATGTACTAAAACTGCATGGCTGTGTCCACACAATCACCAAGACATCAAGTTTGATTTAAAAGTGTCCTTCCTTTAACCCTAAAAAGAACTACAAAACTAAAAAATAATAGCAATTCTAAATAGATGCAGTATTTCTCAAGCATTCAGTTCAAAACAACAGAAAGATTATAGTGTTGTCCGTCTCTTGGCCTCCAGGAGCTTTTTAATTTTCCCACAGTATTTCCACACTGATTTGTCAAATTCCATATGAAAAAGTCACTGGATAACAGATTCAACAATGCCATAGCTTAGAGCTACTTTACAGTTCAAATCAATCTCTAGAATATCTTAAATAATAGACAGATAGAGCAATTAATGAGAAACAACAATAATGGAAGCTGGAATTTATACTTTTCATGCAAATGCATACTGTTTGTTTTTTCAACGCAAATTTCCACATGAGGAATTACTAGCTCAAACAGGCCCAGTTCATAATGAAAAAGGTGAAATCTTACGACTTTTAAACTTTGTGGGATTACCCAGGGGTGGGATCCAAAATTTTTAACAACCGGTTCTGTGGGCATGGCTTAGGTGGTGGGCGTGGCTTAGTGGTCATGTGACTGGGTGGACGTGGCTTGGTGGTCATGTTATTGGCTGGGTGTGGCCAACTCAACATCACTCACATTGAGGCACGCATCTCCTCGCCTGGCCTCTCGTGACTATGGGGATGCTGCAACAGTCGTAAGTGTGAAAAATGGTCATAAGTCACTTTTTTCATTGCCACTGTAACTTTGAATGGTCACTCCACACAAGCAAAGTACCAACAAAGGAGGGGAAGAAACTCTGGAGAAGTTCCAGAGACAGGAAGTCTAGTCCTGCCAAGAATGTAATAAGGGTTAACAGAGAGGCAGTTTCTGTAAGCAACACCAGAATGTTTCCTTCCTGCCTTCCTTACAGGATTAGGCCAGTAATTTCTTCTAACAACCGGTTCTCCGAACTGCTTAGAATGTTAACAACCAGTTCTAGCGAATAGGTGCGAACTGGTAGAATCCCACCCCTTGGATTACCCAGAGACAATTTCCAGCATCTTCTTTACATTAGATCTGAAGATTAATAAATGGGGCAAAACCCACTACATCCTGTAAGAGAACTAGGGCACGTTGAAATGGAGGTTCAACATCCAACTCCACTCCACGACTACGCAATATGCTCAGGCTGGATTCCGCAACATCATGACAATGCTTCACCTTCAAGGCACGAAGCTTAGGACAGTACTCTGCCAAGGTCCTATCAAAAGAGAACACACAAAACATCAAGATCACAGTCATCTACCAGGAATTATTTATCTATTTGAAAATGAATAGTATTATGCTTTGAGGTTGAATCATTTGTCTATAAAATACTTAGTAGCAATGTTATGAAGCTAAACAATTTTCAAAGGTGATTTATTACAGAAGGAAAAATTAAGTCTGGATTCCCTTTCCTCACAGCTTTTTAACTGCTTAAACATTCCCAAGCCTTATATTCCTACAAAGTATATGGAGTTGTACTATATACAATAGCTACCAAGATATTTTATGCTTTTTTTCTGAAAACCATACATAATCCATTTTTAGAAGGGCAGACCACTTTGAGAGAATATACCTCAATATTCAATATCAAAACTAACTTCATATTGGAAAAACAAGTCTGACACATAATTTAAATAATTTATGGATATTAATTCTGCATACTTATCACATCTAAAGTTTGGACTATTCTTAATGTAGGATTTTAAAAATAGGTCTTATGTCATGTATAGATGTTTTTATTTGATAGAAACCTTGATTTTAATCTGTGTTCTTATCATAAAGTAGACTTTTGTGAATTATTTATCATTGATCGGATTTTCGTAATAATTACGAGTATTTTCTCCAGTATGCAAATCCTTTAGGTATAAGTTTGATATAGAAATAAGGCATATTCCTTAAGTTCGGTTAAAATGAGTGCAAACTTCTAATGTAGAAAAATATTTTAGGGCAAACTGTGCTATATTCCATTCAACAAATGATAAAGCCTAGGCTGTTTTTCACCATGACTACCTGTGCCTAAACTTTTCAAGCTCCAACTGGGTTTTATTTTAATATATACTTTTTTATATAATCAGTTTAAAATAAAGTAGGAAACCAATGTAATCAGAGAGGAACTGAGACATCATCATTCAGCAGAAATTTATGTTACTGGAACTGGAACCAAACACTAAACACCAAAATATAAATTCAAGAATTTCAGTTCCCATGCTGTTGCACTTGACATATTTAATATTCCATCACTGAAAACAACCATGCAGGACCACTCATTTATTCAAAACTCTTTTCTTAAATAAGGATCTTCAGGGAGTGCAATATATGTACCATGTATATAAACTACTGCAAAATACTGCACTAAATACTTTATTATTGGTGTTATTGTTGACTCTGGATTTCGATATTCATTTTAATAACATTCCTTTCCTTTCTTTATACCTATGTGATGCGCATGGAAAATAGTAATACCTACTAGCCTTTATAGATTTCTTAAACAAGAATAAGTTTCAGGGGAAAGAGAAGCAATATTTCTTTGATTTATAAAGAGGATCCTTGTATATCTGTAAACTGACTAATTCTTCTGTAGACTGAACAAGTCCCTGTAGTTTTCTTGGCAAGATTTCAGAAGTGGTTTGCCCTTGCTTGCTTCTTATGGCTGAGTATGAGTGACTACTCCAAGATTACCTAAATTGATTTTGTGACTAAAGCGAGTTTAGAACTCAAGGTCTGCCATTTCCAGCCTTCCATATCAAACTGGTTCTCGCTGGCAAGAGGCAAGGAGAAAGAGGAGGAATGCAGGAATTCCAACAACTCAAAATTTGGAAAATGCAGATAATTATTTTTATAATATCGCATCATAATCAGAAGAAAGTACAGACTGCTGACCAAAGAGGCTTCCATCAAGCTTGGGCTTCCTTGGTGAATATACTTGCAAATCCCTGCTTAGTAGTTGCGAAAAACTAGAAATCTACAAGATGTTTGTTAGAAAGATATGGAAAAGAGAGTTTCCTTGAACAGCATATATAATAAACGAATAGGCCTATGTGTGGTGGAGAAGAGCAAAATTAATTACACAAAAGTAATGAACATAATATTTACACTGAGATTTTTAAATGTAAATGTTTTTCACGGCCTTACTAAATTTCTACAGTGCAGTCCATAGTATACCACACAAACATTAATATAGCCCGTGGTCCAACCAAAATTGCATGTTCTTAGTTTAAAAATTATGAGCCCTCCCCAACTATGACTACAGCCAACCAATCTTACCTCAGAGTATCAAATTCCTTCTCAAAAGCTTCTTTTCTAGAAAGTAATCCTTTCATGTAATTAATCATGTAATTAATTTTTTAAACAGGCCGGCCTGGCCCAGTAAGGGTCTTTGGGGTTTTAAATTCAATAAGGGTTTTAATTTTGAATCTGATTTTTAAATTTTTATCTATCCCGGATTTTAAATATTTAATTATAGTCGGACGGGATGCAGCCATATATGTATTTAATTTGGTTTTAAATTCTATTTAACTTGTATCTATTTTATGTGTTTATTAGGCTGTACACCGCTCCGAGTCCCTTTTTGGAAGAGGGAGCAGTATAGAAATATGAAAAATAAGTAAATAAATAAATAAATCAAAAATGATAAAAATCCTTTCTAGTATTACACTATGTTTAAGGACTACTTTTAAAACAACCATTTGCAAACATGACAGTAATAACAATTCATTTTCTGACCAATATGCACCATTTACAACCAAGTTTGCAATGAATGCAGGAGTTAATGCAGGAGTTAATAGTTGTATGATTTATCTGAATGAATGGCAGGAACCTATGATCTTCACAGTCTCTCTCATGTTCACTTAGCAACCATTTCATTTAATGACCAGGTCATTGTAGTGGAATTTGGTTGCTAAACAAGGAGTGGGTCTACTTATTTTCTAGATGCTATCTTCTTGTCAAAAGGAGAAGAAATTTCCCTGTTCGCTTTTCTCTCTCTCTTGGTTAAGCATTCAAAATAGGTTTTAGTCTGGTTTAAGAGTTAAAACATTAACTTAATTGTTAGATAATGTGACAAATATAACATTGGTTTAAGTATGTTTCACAGTTTAAACCATTAACATTACTCTTAAAATAACTGAACATATGTCAATTTTGGGTGTTCTAATACCAAAAGTTAGCACCAGAACCCAATTCTGGTCACAAAATCGGGATACGTTCTGTCACTGCAAAATATTCAGAGATTGCTTCCTTGTAGTGGCCACTTATCACAGCCTAAAACTAAAAAGATCAAGTCTTCTTCTTCATTCACCTACGATACCATAACAATCTTCTAGCCTAACCTACCTCATTAGACTGTTGAGAGGACAAATCTTGCCTGCCATCCTGAGGCCCTTGATGAAAAGATGAAACATAAATGTACTGCAAAAAAAGAACGATGTTCTTATTCTACTGATGCACAAATTACCTAATTGAGTTGTTCTTAACTCGCAGGCAGCCCGTGAGGTCCAAATGCTCCAGATCAGAACAGGCTTTGGCAATTTCTTCGACAGCCGTATCACCAACATTTGCATTAACAGCCAGCGAAAGTGATTTTAATTTGTTGCATCTTTGAGCAAGATAGGAAATGGCTTCATCTTTCAGCTGCCGGCAGGCTGTAAGATCTAGAGATTCAAGCTCTTTACAGTGATCAGCAAGGCTCCGCAAGGAAAGTCCATCCACCCATTCACAATGGGCCAAAGAAAGTTGCCGTAAATTGGGGCAGCCCAAAGAGATGGCCACCAAAGCATGGCGACTCAGCTGTATGCAGCCATTCAATTCAATCTGTTGCAACTGATGGTTTTGACCAATCACGGGAAGCAGTTCCTTGTCAGATAACCAGTCAGAGCAGTTTTGCAAGGCTAGCTGCTGCAACACTTTATTGTCTCTTAACAAGACACAGAATGCAGCTTTCGGGATATGAGATCCAACCTATTTGTAGGCAAGAAAACAAACCATTATATCTTATATTATATGCCTTTTGCACTCCTAGTGTAACAATATAACAAAAAAAGAATTAAACCAAAATAATCTCACCATTACCAAACTATGTCAAGGTATTGTTAAATAAAGAAAAGACGGTGAACTTTAGAAAAATAGAACAAAATAAAAAATGAAACAAGCATTTTCCAGACTTTATCAATGATAAATTAAGTCATACAAGGCTTGAGATAGAAATGAAATGCATTTCATGAAAATACACTTACACTTAAAAATAGTAGGCTGACCACAACTGGCAGTTCAACTCTTCCAATTACAATGGGATTGATTTTTTGGCACTGTTTTCTGTTGTTATTCTTTTTTATTATTATTCATTTATAATATAAAATACAAAAATACAAAAGAAAATAGTATCAAATATAAGGAAAAGGGAAGGGAAAAATGTAGGAAAAGGAGGGGGGAAGAGAAAAGTTGTTGCCTTCTGACTCCCTTTGAGTAAATAAGATAATAACATCAAGCATCAACTTTTTATTTTTTCATAATAATATAAACGAGCCATTTCTATAACAACAAACTTATCTAATCGATAAAACCCTAAATCAAAGTTTCATTTTTTTCCACCTCAAGCACAAAGTCCACAAGCGGTTTTCAAATAGAAACAAAAGTAATTGTGTTTCTTTTCTTCAATCAAGGCAGTCAATTTAGCTATCTCTGCTAGCTCCATCTACTTTTGCAGCCATCCATCCATTGTGAGAATCAAAGTGTCCTTCCATTTTTGTGCATAGAGTAATCTTGCTGCCGTCAACTTATATAGCATATTGGCAAAAAAAAATCAGAAAATAAAATACAGGCTGGATAGTCAAGACCTTGTTGATGATACAAACTCTGTCAAGGATCTTGGAGTACGCATCTCTAATGATCTAAGTGCTAGAGCCCACTGTAACTACATAGCCAAAAAGGCATTAAGACTTGTTAACCTAATCCTACGTAGCTTTTTCTCTGGTAATATCACACTAGTAACTAGAGCATACAAAACATTTGCTAGACCAATACTCAACTACAGCTCATCAGTCTGGAACCCACAAATACGTACCTGATATTAATACAGTTGAGAAAGTCCAGAAATATTTTACAAGAAGAGTTCTTCTCTACTCGTTGCAGAATACCTTATGCCACCAGACTTGAAATTCTAGACCTAGAAAACCTAGAACTACATCGCCTTTGGTCTGATCTAAGTATAGTATATAAAATCATACATTGCAATGTCCTACCTGTCAATGAATACTTCAGCTTTAACCATAACAATACAAGAGCAAACAATAGATACAAACTCAAGATTAATCGCACCAAACTTGATTGCAGGAAATACGACTTCAGCAACAAAGTGGTCAATATCTGGAATACTCTACCTGACTCGGTGGTTTCTTCCCCAAACCCCAAAAACTTTAACCTTAGACTGTCTACTATTGACCTCACCCCTTTCCTAAGAGGTCTGTAGGGGGCATGCATAAGCGCACCAACGTGCCTACCATTCCTGTCCTATTGTTTGTTTTTCTTATATGTACCCATTTCATGTATTCAAAACTATGTATATACTTATACCTATTATCTTGTATGCGATTGACAAATCAAATAAATAAATAAATAAAATTAGATCCAGCTACTTCCTGCACAAACCCCATATAGTCAAAATTCAGGTTCTACATCCCTCCAATTAGAGCAGGTCACATTGTCCAATTGAGTCTCCTGGTAGTGTTGTGAGAAAGTCTTTCTGGCTCTGATAATCACCTGCCAAAATGTCCTTGGTTTTCACATCTGGCATCTTGATGTCTGTACCTAAGTTCTATCTCACCCTTTCCTCCTCCAATAGTTTGTTGGCAAACTGAGAAGCGATAATAATTGCAAAAGCAAAAAACAGCTTTGGAAGTTTGACACCTGGTTGTTAAATGTTTTCCCCTTTGACTTTGCTTGGCAGAAGGTCACAAAATGTCATCACATGATCCCAGGACACTGAAACTGTAATAAGTCATTTGCCAAGTGTCTGAATTTTGATCACATGACCATGGGGATCCGACAAAGGTCATAACTGTGAGAAACTGTCATAAGTCCCTTTTTTCAGTTCTGTTGTAACTTTGAATGGTCATTAAATGAACTGTTATGAAGTCGAGGACTATCTTATTCCAAGTGTGGGCTTATCAGTATGGTGTAAAGTGGTACTAATACTGCTCGTGACCTTGATACTATCCCTCTATTGATGCAGCTTAGGAATGCATTGGCCTTTTTGGCAGCTATGGCACACTGTTGGCTCATATTTAAGTGACTATCTACTATGATGCCTAGATCTCTCTGTTACTGCTGTTGAGCCAGGTACCACATATTATATCCCTATGCATTTAGTTTTATTTGCCTAAGTGTACAAACCTACTTTTCTCACCACTGAATTGCATTTTGCTGAATAAGACCCAGTGTTCAAGTCTGTTGAGATCCTTCTGCATCTTGAGCCTATCTTCTGAAGTGTTGGCTATTCCACCCTGCTTGATGTCATCTGCAAATCCCTTCATCTAAACTGTTGTGGCGCCCCCACTCACCCACATGCCAGGGTTGGTGTAGACAGCTTTGTTCAATCTGTTCCCCCACAGATCTATTTCAGGTTTTCAGTTAGCTCCCAGCTGCAAGCTTAGCACAGTAATTGGCTCGCGACCAAGTTGATAACCAAAAGCAAAACGAACTTACAGCCAAACCAAAAACAGCCTTGGAAATAAAGGGTAGGTTCCAAAAATAAACAGCACAAACCCCCTCTGAGATCCGAGGCCTCCATTGAGTTTTGTCAACAAGTCCGGTAGTCTGGTTTCAGGGCTTGCAAGAAGTCACAGGAATTGTCCAAGCCAAAAGTTCAGGGAGTCATTTTCAGCGAAGCCAGCCACGAACAAGCTTCAGACTAACCTTCCAGGCAATGGCCAATTAGTCCACCCGACAGATAACCGGCTGCTCCAAACATGAACATAAACACTCTCCACAACTAAATTATATTGTCAGCCTCCGCAAAATTTTCTTGATATCTTTTGCTGCTTGCTTCCTGTTGGCTGCCATAGAAACAGGGGAATGGGTAATTTTGGTATTTGGGAGGGGAAGGTTGCTGGAGAGTGAAGACATTTTCTGTTTGAACTAAAAAGGAGGGGATGCTTTCCTGCTTAGTAGTATCTCTACTAAGCCAAGGTCAACAGTCTTGGCATACTAGAGGAATGAGAAACTACCTGAAGATTTATCCCACATGACATTATAAACACCTCAGATTGGATGACTAGTCTGGAGTCTTGGGGGAGGAAACTTGGGATAACTTTCAATATGTAATATTCACACCTATTTGCTTCAGATCTAGCTTTCTTTTGTTGCTATCACTTCAAACTTGGTAAAAGTACTTTTTCTCTACATCAATGGAGTTGAAGGATTTCTTTCTTGGGTTTTGAATGAGGCAATGCTGACATTAAGCAAGATCTCTCTTTACCAGTCCACCCGGAGATAAACTCTACCGTGGGGGTTGAGGAAAAAGAAAATAATGTCTAACTAAGGCAGTGATCAAGAAGATTTGGGAACTGTTGGATCTACCCCTTCATAGTTCCTTTGCAGTCAAGGGGAAGCTGAGCTGCTGTCTGTGTTGCAGATTGAGAAGAAGCCACTGGTTCGTCCCAAATGGTCTTTGGAAGTAGGGTGGATGGAAATGCCAGAGGGAACTCCCCCTGGGACAACAGCTGCCAGACGCTGGCAGGGAGAAGCTGCCTGGCAGGAGGAAGACAAAGAAGACCTCCTGCTGACCCGTGCTTTGCAATTATTTCATGAAGCTCTAGAGAATCAGAGAACTACAGAAAGGTATGCATTGACTGCGCACAAAGATTGGTGAAGCAATGGGGGGGCAGAAGCCTCTGCAACCCCAGAAGTGCTTCCCATAGCCCACCGGGGCCAGTGCAGTCTGCAGGAATTCTAGTGGCTGCCGTAGCTCAGGCCCCCCCATTGCGGGGGTCAGCACCTTGGAGCCACCAAATTCCAAAAGTTCCTCTGCTGGAAGTAAAATACGGAGGGGATTCCTTCTTCTTAGCCCAAGTTTAGAATCATATGGAGGAATATGGAGATGATGCCTCAGAAGCAGCCAAAGTGAGGTGTGTCACCAAAGCCCTAGAAGGAACTACAGCCCAATGGATGGTCTCCCTTCATAATGATGATGCCCCTCAGCTGAGGGATTATGAGATGTTTATGGTGGCCCTACGCACTCAGTTGAAGATCCCCTTGCTGAACGCAAGGCAAGAATTAGGATGAAAACCTAAATGAGGGGCGAATTTCAGGAGTTGGCATGCCACATGCGAGGTTGGTCCCAAGAGACCCTGATAGAATCTTACAAAGATGGGCTGAATGAAGACATCTACCAAAGCTGTATCTCCAGAGGGGCTCCTCGAAATGTTCAGCGCTGGTATGTGTTGGCAGCCAATGTGGAGATTGATCTGGCCAGAAACCGATGCAGGGTGGCACCAACTGGAGTACACCTCTACATACCGCTCCGAGAGAGACTCCTAAAGTTCTAAAGAGTGGATCAACCCAAGTCCACATTGTGCTTCCAGTATGGGAAGGAGGGTCATCAAGCTGCTGATTGCCACACTAAACTGGATGTCAAAGGAACATCTGCCAGAGGGCAGAAAGTTGAAAAACCTGCAGCCAAGCAGCGTGAAATTGCCCTGAAGGCCATGGAAATCGTTGAATTCGCTTCTCCAGGAAAAGACAAGTTGGGAACTCCAACCACTTTGGGTGAGAGCAAGTCCGATTCTGATGATGACCCCCTGGTAAGTCAACAAGTGAGCCCCATGACCATCCCAGTGGAATTAAGGGTTCCTTCATCCGGAAGATGTTAGCCCTGTTGGACTCTGGGTGTACAAGATGCGTAATTAGCCCAGAAGTGGTGGACAAATTGGGGTTGAGACTAAGAACACTGAAAATACCCATAGCATTTTACCAGTTAGATGGATCAGTGGCTGGGGGTGGCCCGGTCCATTTCGTACCAGAGCCAATGGAAATGTTGATGGGGAAACACCAAAAGACTTTTGTGTTTTATCGTGGCCCCAGGGATGAGCGCCCCCTTACTCAGATTACCCTGGCTTCGGAAATGGAACCCTCAGGTGGACTGGAGCAGCGGCCGCCAACCGGTGGGTGTGAGAAAATTTTGGTGGGCCGCAGAGAAATTTCACCCCCAGAGCACCCCCCCCCAAAGCAATTAATCCGGGCTGCGCAGAAACACAAAGCTGCTCAGCCCACATGGCCCGCGGGAACCCTCCCCCCTACTCACTCCTTACCCAGCAAACTTGTCTGCTAAGTTGCTATTTTTCCTTTTTCGACCATCATCTGTTCTGCTGCACTGAGAGATTTAGATTAGCTAGGAAGCAGGAAATGGTTGGATTTCTTGCTTTCTAGCTAAGCACTGCCAAACCTCCCATAGAATTTAAGGTTTGTTTGCAAACAAATTCAGTGCAGACTCATGGCAAGCAAATTTGAGAGACTGAGCTAGCTGGTGGTAGATAGATCGATCACTGAATTATTCTGTGAGCAACTCAATCTGCCTGCTTTGCCTGATTTTGGGTAAAAGTTGCTCTTTTTTATAAAAAAATCAATATTTATATAAATATTTATAATATTTACATACCCAGCCAATCACATGACCACCAAGCCACACCCACAAATTAGGCCACGCCCACAGAACCAGTTAGTGGTCCCTGGGATCTAAAATTATGAGTTTGGTGGTCCCTGAGGTCCAAAAGGTTGGCGACCCCTGGACTGGAGGGTCTGCTGCGCATTCGTTCTGCCCAGCCACAGAAGGGGGGGAACCCCTAGTAAGACCCCAGGACATCAAGGATCTGGCATCGGTGGCAGATGAACACATTGCGGGGGAGAAGAAAATCCTGAAAGAATATTAGGACCTCAGGGAGGTTTTTAGCGAGAAGGCTTTAGATATGCTACCACCCCATCGCCCCACTGACTGCAACTAAGAGATCCTTCATGGAGTGAAACTCCCAAAGCCAAAACTGTATTTGATGACACCACGAGAGCTGGAGGAATTGCGGTCTTTTATTGATAAAAACCTAAAACACGGTTTTATCCAGTCTGCTAGGCCCCGAGTGGCTGCCCCAGTGTTGTTCTGAGAAAAAAAAGATGGCTCTTACCGTTTATGTGTGGATTATAAAAACCTGAATGCTGTTTGCATAGAAAATGTTTACCTGCCCCCCTTAATGGACATGTTAGCTCACCTAGCCAAAGGAAAGATCTTCACTAAGCTTAATTTGAGAGAAGTTTACTATAGAGTTCAAATTAAAGAAGGGGATGAATGGAAAACTGTATTTAACTGCCCTTTGGGTTGCTTTCAATTTAACGTACTTCCGTTCAGCCTGCAAGGAGCTCTCGCCTTATTCATGCAACTGATGAGGTATTGCATGAACACCTGTATGAGGGGGTGTTGGTTTACTTGAACGATATTCTTATATACAAGGACACCATAGAGGAGCATATAAAAGTTGGTGTTATCAGTTTTGAAAAAACTCCAGGCTGCTGAACTATATGCTAAGCTATCTAAGTATGAATTTCACCAAAGGAAAATTGACTACCTGGGGCATCGCATATTGCATGAAGGGATAGAAATGGACCCAGAGAAGGTCCGAGCAATTTTGGAATAGGCTCCACCGCACACCAGAAAATAATTGCAAAGTTTTCTAAGTTTTGCTAATTTCTACCATCAATTTATCCCAGCTTTTGCAAAGATCATGTCACCCATTACAAAACCCCTAAAGACAAAAGGTGAACTTAAACCAAAACCCAAACAATCTTTGGAGTGGTCCATGGAATGCCAAGCGGCTTTTGAGAAACTGAAATGATTATTTGCAGCCGAACTTGTTCTTAAACACCCCGATATGGATATCCCCTTTGTAGTTCAGGCTGATGCAAGTGACGATGCTGTGGCAGCAGTCCTACTACAAGCAAATGCAAATGGGACTTTACAACCTTATGCTTACACCTCTCAAAAACTAACTGAAACCGAATGGAGAGGGGCTATTTGGGAGAAGGAAACATTTGCAGTCCGATGGGCATTATTAACTTGAAGACATTTCCTTGAAGGGGCTAAACACCCCTTTGAGGTGTGGACGGATCACAAAAATCTAGAGGCTTTAAAGACCCCACGAAAGCTGTCACCTAAGCAAATTTGTTGGCATAATACTTTTAAGCAGTTTAATTTTTCATTAAAATACCTACTGGGGGAAAGAATTTTATGGCAGATGCTTTATCTAGATTGTCCCAGTATAATAGCATCCAACCTGAAGTGATCCGCCCTATTGTCCCTATGAAACAATTGGCTGTCCCAGTGGTCACCAGAGCCCAAGGGAAGGGGAATGTCAACCTTTCTAATAATTTAACTGAACAGTTAAAAGGAGTGTTAAAATTGGATAATTGATTTTTAATCCCACTCAAATGAATGCAGTATTCATGACGGCCTGGCATGGGTGGATGCAAAGTTATACATCCCTGCCAGTCTTAGAGGAGCCATTCTAAAACATGCCACGATTCAAAAGTTGCTGGGTATTTTAAGTTCATGAAAATCCTGCACTTAATTAAACGGCAGTTCTGGTGGCCATCTTTGAAAAAAGACATAGAAGCTTATGTTGCCAGTTGTCCTGTATGCGCTTTGGCAAAATGGCCCCCTGGTAAACCAGCTAGTCTGCTTCAGAACATTGCTTGGCCGAATGCCCCATGGAAAGAAACTTCCATGGATTTCATTGTGGAATTACCTGAGAATGGGGGAAACACAGTAATTTGGGTGATTACTGATCTATTTTCCAAACAGGCGCACTTTGTACCCTGTGCAAAGATTCCCTCTGCTAAAACGTTGACTAAACTATTTATTCTACATATGTTCCTGAATGCATAATTTCAGATAGAGAGGTACAATTCACTTCTAACTTCTGGAGATAATTTTTGAAGTTATTAGGCTCTGCCCAGGGCTTAAGCTTCACCTACCATCCTCAAACTAATGTGGCTTGTGAACGGACTATGTTGAGGTATTCCCTGTTAGGAGAATGAGTGATCTCAGGGAAGCGCAGTGAGAGTAATGTTGAATAACACACACACAGCACACAGCTACACTGTATAGTAAAATGTAGGTTTTACTTCCAGTAAACGGTTAAGTAAAGTCCAACAAACAGTCCAAGTCATACATGATTATAGCAGTCAGTTTTCAGTCCAGGGATAATCCAGTAACAAAGTCCAGTATCAAAAACAGTTCAGTAATAGACTCACATCAATCCAAGAATAATGACAATCAGCAACAGTCAATAGGGAAATGCAGGAACCAAAAGCAGTGAACATCAGAACATCGACCAACTAGCAACTAGCAACACTCTGGGAAACCAGGTTTCTGGCTCCATCTTATGGCCATTTGAGGAACCACACCCAATTACAATTTTAGCATTCCCTTAAAGAGACAGTATTAAAATGTCTATCCTGGTTTATATATTTCCAACCCAACTGTTAGGTGACTTACATTCCTAACATTCTCCCCTAACTCGGTACTGGAACAATACCTTAGATGTTATGTAAACTATCAGCAAGATGACTGGACTGATTTATTGCCTTTTGCAGAAGTTGCTTATAACAACTACATCCATAGAAGCACTGAGTTCACCCCATTTAAAGTAGCTACTGGTCAGGATTTTGTACCCATTCCAAAGCTCCCTTAGGAGAAACCCCAAATCCCATCACTGGTGGAATGGATAATGTAACTCTAGCTTACCTGGCCTGTTACCCATAAAGCATGAGATGATGATCATAAAGCCCATAAGAAACAGACAGATAGAGTTCTACAAAGAAACTACCAAGTGGGAGATAAGGTCTTCTAGTCCATTAAGTACTTACAAACCTCCCAGAAGTCTAAGAAATTGGGACCTAAGTACGTTGGACCTTTCCCAATTGTACAGGTTGTGAATCGTGTGACAGTACAGTTAGAACTGCCAAAAACTCTTAGGAGAATCCACTCTGTATTTCATGTTAGTTTAGTGAACATACCTCCTCTCTTCAACCTGACCAGCCTGGCCCTCCTGTTCCCCTCCTAATTGAAGGTGAACAGCATTTTGAAATTAAGGAAATTCTGGATTCCAGGAAAAATAGGGGAAGAATTCAGTATTTGGTTGTTTGGAAACATTTTCCTCCTTCACAATCGGAATGGGTTAATGAACATCAGGGCCCCTAAACTCATACAATTATTTGGCTCTAAATACCTGGATAAGACTTGATGTTATATATATATATATATATATATATATATATATATATATATATATATATATATATATATATATATATATATATTAATTGCTTTTACTTGGGATACTTCTTTGCCTGCCTCTTTTGCAGGAGGGCCGAATGTCAGCTTCCGCAAAGTTTTCTTGACATCTTTTGCTGCTTACTTCCTGTTGGTTGCCATAGAAACGGGGGGTAATTTTGGTATTTGGGAGGGGAAGGTTGCTGGAGAGTGAAGACATTTTCTGGATGAATTAAAAAGGAGGGGATGTTTCCTGCTTACCGCGCAACTGCATAGACCTATATCTACTAAGCCAAGGTCAACCGTCTTTGGCATACCAGATGAGTGAGAAAGTACTTGAAGATGTACTCCACATGACATTATAAACATCTCAGATTGGATAAATATTCTGGAGCCTTGGGGGAGGGAACTTGGGATAACTTTCAAAATGTAATATTTGCGCTCATTTGCTTCAGATCTTGCTTTCTTTTGTTGCTATCACTTCAAACTCGGTAAAAGTACTTTTTTTCTACATCAATGGAGTTGAAGGATTTTTTTCTTGGGTTTTGAATGAGGCAATGCTGACATATATCCACAAGCTGCAGTGTCCCGGAGATACAACCATCTGGCCACGACCCACACACATTACTTCTAGCAACGCCTCCCTCTGCCTGCTGTACTAAATAGTCCCTCCCGGGCGGGGCCTTTTCCCCATCAATCTGGAGTTCTCTGTCTCTCTGTCCTGTGCATTCTAGCATACACCAAGGCCGGCAGCTCCTCCCCCTCTTCCCCATTGGCCTGCAAATTCTCCCCAGCAGAGGCATGTTCTACCAGCAGCTCAGGGTCAGCAATACCAGACATACAAAGAATGCTCTCATTCTCTCATGAGGCCTCTGAGGAATAGATATTTTGGAATATTTCAAACAAGATAATGAAAGCAAGTTGAATTCATATTTTTAGACACAGAGAAGTTTTTGAATTGCATTTTCCTGTTTTTACAAATGATGTATCATTGATACAATGGAAAAACTTATCTAATTTGTATGGCATGAGAAAAACTAAAGATACTGTAAGATACATAGGAAAGAGAAGGATTGAATCTTCCGGATTTAAAATTATATTTCTGGTTATTGTTTAGCTTGGATAAAATAGTGGATGCCTTATGAAGGCTATTGGAACTAGATGGCCATAATGTGAGATATGGGTGACATGGATATCTATGGTGTAACAAAGCTACGGTTGATGTCGATATGAAAAAAAAATTATATCAGGTGGGCCATTTTTAGAGTAGGAATAAATATAACTGTATATTCTGCCTGAAAATACTTTTGTTGCTTTTTATAATAAAAAAATATAAACACAAATGGCTAACATAGTAACGTACATAATTTCTCAAGGGGATACATAATAAAGGGATATTTGATACAGAAGAATATTCTTATCAATGGGTCTCTAATTGTATAATTATCAGAAACTTTTAAAGAACTACAAGATTTTATGGTTTTAAAAATGCAAAACTAAGTCTGGAATAGAATTCTTTATAACTAATGAACCTATTGTTGCTAAAATGTGTAAATATTTGTGGAAAAATTAAAAAGAATGATAAGTTAAAGAATGTATAACATGTGGTAAAGATGCTGGCCTAGAAAGCAGGAGACAGTGAGTTCTAGTCCTGCCCTAGACATGAAAAACTGGCTTTGGACCAGTCACTATTAGCCCAACTTACTTCACAAGGAAGCTGCTGTAGGGAAAATAGTAGAGGAAGAAGTATTAGAAATGCTTGCTGCCTTAAGGCAGGATTATAATCTATAAATAAATAAATAAATGTCATGAAACTTTACATATGGCAATTTTAATGAGATTATTATATGCTCAAAAGTGGAAAGGTTTGACACTAACCTCGATGGAGGAATGGTTGGTGAAGGTGATAACACTTACTGAAATGGCTAGATTAACTTCCTTCATGAGAAAAAGAGATATCATGAAATGGAAAAAAATATATTTATGACTTGGGAGTTTGAGGTTTATAAAATATGGATAAGAGAAAAAAGCTTTTCTTTAAACTTAGATCACTTTATAATCATACTTCTAATTCCTACAATATAAATCAGAAGCTTCTATTTTTTATCCATTTTTCTGCACTTGTGTGTATTTTATTTCTCTAATTCTTTTATTTTCTTTATTCTCTATTTATTAGTTGTTTATTTAAAACTTAATCACACTTATGCAGTATATATAAAATTACAAAATAATTTCTGTAAACATATTTATATACAAAAATATGGGTAGTCCTCAACTTACAACAATCATCTACTGACCGTTCGAAAATAAAATGGCACTGTAAAGTAACTTATAACTGTTTTTCACACAATTGCGCATTCCCATGATCACATAGACAACATTCAGGTGCTTGGCAACTGGCTCATATTTATGATACCATGTTTCTCACAAAATAAGGCCGGGCCTTATTTTTTTTTTTGAGTCCTGAAAAAGAGGCTAGGCTGTCTTTTCGGGGGTGACTTAATTTCCTCTCCCCACAAGCACCCCACCTAGAGCGCCACACGCACTCACCTCACCACAAGGCCACTTCTATTGGCCAACAGAAACGCCCTGAGGGCAGAGTTACCAGCCATTTCTATCTTCCGAATAGAAGCGGCCTCATGGCGGGCATGGCTACATATGGGGTTACCAACTGCAAACTGCAATCGCGTACTATACACCTTTTCATAATTAACTACAGATTAGTGGCCAAGATTCCCGCTGCACTTCGCTGCCTAGCCAGCCGCTCTTCTTCATCGCCTCAGATAGCCCTATTTCCCCCCGCCCCCGATTTCTCGCTGCAACCACTTGGACAGAAGGATCGCAGGAGATCATAAAGAAACTGATTTCCACCTATCACCTGCAGTTCCGGAGAAACTGGTATATGCAGCATCACAAGAGCAGCGTTTGCAACCTTTGACAACAAAATCAGTGGAAGTCAGATTCCACTGACAACCCCATTACTAATTAAACAACGCTGATTCCACTTATCTTGGCAAAAAACACAAAAAAGCCATAAAAAGTGGTTAAAATTCTTTAATTGTCTCACTTACCAATAGCAAATTTGGGAGTTCACTGTGGTCATCAATTGAGGACTACTTCAATAATATATAAATTGTCTCTGTCTCTGTGTTACATTATTCATACATATATACCACACATACACACATACATACACACACACATAATAATTTGTAAATCCTTGAGACTAGAGATATCTAATCTCTATTCAGGTTACGATATAGCTTATCTTCACCTATGTTTCAACTAAAACATCACAGAACAAAGGCCCTCTGATTTATTTTTCTAACAAATCACTTACATTGCATCTGTATTTTTATTTTCTAATAAAAATCCCCACTAAATTTAAAAAGGCTTAGCCACCAAGATTTAATTCAGCAGTAAATTATATCTCATTCTGTTTTTGTCATTTCCTGTCCATTATCTGAAACCCCTTATTTGAATGTGAGGGTCTATAACTTGATCTCTAGCCTATTCACTCTACGAATTGAATGAGAGACTTTTTTTTATTTCTAAACCTGAACTAGATCAAAACAGCGCATGTTGAAGGTAAGCTGGATTGATTCCGTAAACCTGCGACCTCTTTGCAGCTCAGAGCGTCTCAGAGGAAGAAATGTGAAAGAATATGATGGAATAAGATGTCTTCCCAAGGAAATCCGAAAGGTTTTCTGGAAATAAAAAGCAAAAGGCAAGCAAAAGCTGTTTTAAAACACCACGAGACAGAGTGGAGGTACACTGCTTTCAAAATGTCATTGAAAGTCTTTTTTGAATATTTTAGCGCCGAAAATCAAGCAAGATTTTGCAACGCTCATTTTCATTTTTCTTTTGCACAAGGATTAAAATCCAAGGACTTCTATGCATTAAATGCCCTCCACGCCCAGCCCAATTATTTCTTTTCTCCGCGACGGCCTGACGAGGCGAGCAAGTGACCCCCCTTTCCCCAACCAAACCAAACCAACATCTGCGTCTCCATCCACCACGGCATGGATTCAACCGAGCCGTTACTCTCCGGGCCACCAATGGCGGAGCAATGCTGCCGCAAGAGCCTGGAAACCGGCCGTTATCGCAGAGTCCAGTCCCGCTTAGGAACCGCCAAACAAACGCCGACAAAACGTTTTGCCGCCGGGGGCCCTACTAACCCCCAGCTACCCGCCCAGCCCTCCCGGCTATTCCTTCGCGAACCTCGCGATGCCGAAAGAGCAGCCTCCTCGCATCCGCCACCTACATTACACCTTCCGCGGAAGTTGCTTTAATCAGAGAGCGAAACGGGAAGAAGCAAGAAATCGTATATATAAGTATTGAAGGTGTGACATACAACAACTCCCATTAGTAAAGCTGAATAGTGGGGGTTAAAAAAAGGAAACAACCTGCAGAATTGCCCATACTCAAATGGCTTCGAATATGACGTTAATAAGCACACGATTTCGCTATGCCCTCCTGTTAATAAATTGCGGACATCGGATGGCCTTGTAGGCTTTTGATTTTGCTTTGAACCGCCACAAAATCGTAATGTAACTGGATCAAAGACCGTGGAATGAAGTCAAAATCCGAGTTAAAATAGAATCTTGAAACAAACGGTGTTCTGCTGATTGTTGCCCTGGAACCACTGGAAATCACCATCATATACACCTATCTAATCGGGAATCACTACTAAATAAGCCCAGAATGAGGGATCAAAAGACTCCCGATCCTTCTGATTTTGCGGGTTTGGTTACATGACAGCAGATAAGACCATCAATACAAAATGAGCTTCATCTGTGCAATGTCACAGTACAGACTCAACAATTTTGGTCTCACTTGGAGTTTTGTGTTAAAATTACTCTCTCTTAATGCTCTCCTAAAGTGCAGTT
>JAGDQI010000323.1:39662-57801 GCA_023653725.1 Bungarus multicinctus | reverse complement strand
TGGAAACATAGATTTCATGAATCATGTCTATAAATAACACAGAAAAGCAATCTGTTTTTTTTTTTAATTCTGGACTGCCTATTCTTATCTATAGTGATGAGATAAGCGACAAAAGCGACAGCTACCACCACTATATCCACATCCTCTTCTCTGTTCCACTTTTCTCAGCCCGGTTAAATGTACAAACAATCTATCTGGCTGGTTAGACTCCATACAATTTCTAGGTATGAAGCAATCTTTTCCTGCTTCTCCCAAGGCGTTGACATCCTGCTTTCAAAAAGTCTACAGAATTGAACTGGGGTGCTTTCCGCCTTTCTGTACAATCGCCGGAATCCTGAAACTCCTGCAACTTAATGGATGATAAATAGTTATTTCATCTTGGAAGGTAACGGTCAGCCTGTTTGTCTCTCAAACAAAATGCTGACTCTTCTAATAGCATAAGAAACTTTCAGGGTAGCCTGTGAGGACCTACTTTCTGCATTCAAGAGTCATCTCGGGTAGCCTTTTCCACAATTTATTTTTCTTCCCATTCAATCATGTCCAGTTCTCAGAGACTGTCTGGACAGATGCCTGCAATTTTCTTGGCAAGGTTTTTCAGAAGCGGTTTGCTATTGATTCCTTACTAGGGGTTGAGACAGGCCCAAGGTCACCCACCTGGCTTTGTGCCATGGCAGGATTAGAACTCACAAGCTCCCTGTTCTTAGCCTTAATCACTACGCCAAATAGTCTCTCTTGATGCCCTCCATATATATATATATATATTGGATGAATATAGGATGGATTGACTTGACCTTGGAGCATGCCATGAGATACCTCACTCCAGTTTGATAAGAATTTGCTGATGATCACCCTTTCTCACCCTCCTCTTAATTGCAACATGAACACACTTTGCTAAACCATTTTTTTACCCAATTCAGATGTTGCTCTGAACTCATCCCCAGCCAAATGTTCTTTTAACTGTTCAGGTTTTATAGTACAGTAGGGATGCCTGTAGATACTTGTCTTTAGAAATAACCTATGTGTATAATTATTTGTTTTCTAATTTTCACAAATATGAATGATCGATTTTTTTCTACTCTCCTCCTTGTTTAATTACAATTGGTTGCCATCGTGCTTTCAATTACTTCCATTTTAAAAATTTCACCTGTCTTTAAGCCCCGTTTTCCTTTAGCATCACTTTCCTGCCTGCCTCCGCTTTCTTTCTGTGGTTATATTTATTATAGTCTAATTTGCAATGGTTAATTAGAATCCATTTTCAGTCCAAGATGCACTCAGTTTTAATTTCTCTTAAAACCAACTATTTCAGCACTTTCCTCCGATGTGCCTTCTATTTCCCCTTTCCTGGCTTGGTATTTAGACAAGAGTTTGGAAGTAATCAAGTGGTTGGAAGCAGTTAAGAATTCTAAGTTATTATGTGCTTCTCCAAAACTGGTTGGCTCTCTTCTTGAACTAGAGCATATTCCAGGAGTTTTTGTATGCAAAGTTCTTCTCTAAGACCTCTTGATGTTTGCTGTTCCTGGCAATTATCTAACCTGCATGTCAAAGCTACTGGTAATGAGATATAGTACTTCTGCAGGTACTGAATGCAGAATGAAAGAAAACTATACACATGAGAACAGAAGAGTGTCAATTTGATTTTTACAGAACAAAAATCCTGGCTAAGGATGGAAACAAGACTTCATATTGAGACTTCAAGAAATGTAAGAGAAATGTTGCTGTTAAGTGATTTACTTTTCATGGTTGGATAGCCAACATAATATTCACTTAGGGATACATTTTCTTCTGTTCCAGATATAAGGCTTAATTTCCATTTGTAGTTAATCTTGATTCCCAGCTCTTTGCTCTGTATTTTTTTAAAAAATATATTTACTATTTGTTGAGAGATATTTCGAGGTTGTATGTCTCTAGATACCAATGGCTAGGGGAAATTAGTAGATCCGGAAGAAATTTTTAATCTCACCTGCCTACAAGGCTTCCTATTGGTATCTGGTGACCAATTTAGAAGCCAGACACTGGACTAAATGGATCTTGTGCTGAATTAATTGGATGCTCCCTATCTTCTTATGATCAATAACATGTTTGTCAGGAAGACAAAGAGAAAGGATTCAGCACTCTGAGATTTTTAACCTCCCAGATTCTTTGTGTAATACCCAACATTCCACATGCACAAAATCACAGAACTTATTTCATTTATTGATATTTGTCTTTTGCTATAATTTCCAAAGTAGCTCATAATAGAAATAGCATTAAAAAGAGTTAAAAATCCAGAAGAGACTAAGGAAGTTCAAAGAGCTTGATCTGTTTTGTGACTTGATCTTTAGCTCCTGAATTGTGAAAATGGGAGTCATCACATGGCTTTCTTCTGTTCTTTTTAAATTTTCCTTCTTGGTTTCCTTCATTTCATTGCTTTTTTAATCAAGAACTACCAGAGTCCAGCCACAGACACATGGACAAGTTTCTTTTAGCCTCCTAGGTAGTCAGTCAACTGACCAGAAGCTAGTGAAACATCACAAGTCACCTCTATCACAGTCATGCTTTTCTCTTAATTCCAAGTTTCTAGAAAGAATGGAACTAGAGGATCATTTTCAGAAGGATGACAAGAGGGATGACCTCTTGATCCCAAACTTGCCTGGATACTCCCCAGGTTAATTCCTTTAGGCTCCTAAACCAACTACTCCTTCAACCATGATAGCATTTTCTCCAGGCTGAATCACAATATGTAGCCCGAGTTAAGGAAGATCTATGATAGACCATTCATCCTGCACTTCTGATTTTTGATGATAGCAATAACCATATGCTGAGACTATTCCTACATTTCCTTAGGAAGACAAGTTGAAACTTTAAGACATTTCATAAGCCCAAACTTTATGGGTTATCAGTGCATGAAAAAGAGAGTTGGGACTTCAATTGTGCAGTCACAGCTAGCTACTCTCTTGACTTTTTTGTCCTTCCTGCAGACTCCCCTACTCTTAAAACAGAGGGAGAATGACATTACAGCTATAACAAAGGACACACCATCTCTATGGAAAGGACAACTGAAATGCCTTTTTCTGGGACGTTTCAACAGACCTCCCATTTGTGAGAAATTTAACAGCAGGTTTAAAAAGTATTTCCCGCCCCTCCCCACTCCATCTTGGCTGATTTCTATCTTATTGTTTGAGATTGCCAATGACTATTGATATATAATACTGATTTTTCCAGTTGATATATATTGTACTGTCGTTCTATTTTTATCTGTTATTGGAGGTTGTCAAGGAGACCCTGTTCTGAAAGTTGTAACACAAGTCATGGAAGCAAACAGAGAAATAATTTTCTCAACATTATTGAATACATGTTTGCTCCTGGGTTGTATCTATCCAGTGATCATCATCATCATCATCATTGCCCCCACCACCAGGTGTGATTCCTACCTGCTGGGCAGTTGCATCTCTGGTAGATATCTCTAGCCTCCCGATGTCTTGGCAAGTTGAAGTTTATCCTCTGTAAAATGAATGAGGAGGAAAGTAACATTAACAATCACAAAGCCAAAGGTTTCTGCTTGCTTCAAAACATTGCGTGTGAGTGAGTGTGTGTGTAATCAGTTCTGAACTACAAGGAGGAAGAGACATCTGTTCCTGGGTCAAAAACAGACAACAGCTTTCAATTCTAATCTCAGCATCTGTTTGACTGAAAGCAGATAGACCTTAGTTAATGGAATTGCTACATAGCATCTTTGCTGTACTGTCTGAACCACAACTGTGTGCCACAGCTGTCTAAAAGGACTATTATCCTCTTAGAAGAGTTGGAGAGATGTTAAAATTATGGAAACTTTGATCCAAGATGGCACCAACAATGGCTGCCTCAGTGAAATGCTCTCTAATGGTTTCATGTACACTGAGAGCATTTGCACCAAGACAAATTCCTTGTGTGTCCAATCACACTTGGCCAATAAAGAATTCTATTCTATTCTATTCTATTCTATTCTATTCTATTCTATTCTATTCTATTCTATTCTACTTTACTCTAAAAGCGCATCTTACCTTGCTTTATTTATGGTCACCATGAGATCATAACCTAAAAGAAGGCCTCCTGCAGTGAGACAGCCTTATCCATGTGGGCTCTAGTGTTTGCAAGAATTGGCCAAATATTTCCTTCCCCGATCATTTTATGATATTTGAGAGCTCTTTTCACTACTTGGCCAACAGGAATGAAACATGGGATTGGGAAAATTCAGCCCATTCTGTTGGGGATATGGGAAAAATGTGTTTTACTTTACATTATAATGGGAAGTTATCAGATTTATTTTTGTGAGTTATTATATGAAGCACTGTATCTATTCATTTTGTCCCCAAGGTGCTTTTCAAAAGTCAACTGGACTTTTTTGAATTTTTCCTTGAAAATGTTTTGCTTCTTATCCAAGAAGCTTCTGCAGTTAGGAAAAATCCAAGAAAATCAGTTCTCTTTTGAAAAGCATCTCTCTGACAATCACGACCTGGATAATTGAGAATCTCCATAGACCATTTTGTTTCTTTTTTTTTTTTCCAATTTTGTGGTCCAGGTGATTTTTTTTTGAAAAAAATAATTTATTATTAATTGATTTCACTTGCATACTTCCAGAATCATCTTATGACTCAATGGAGGTTTAATTTTAAAAAAAACACACATTAAAAACAGAAACAAATTTTTAAAAATCAGCATATTCAACAAGCAGGAATCATAACAACATGTGAGCAATAATTAGAGTCACCATCATAATATACATCTGATGGTGTCAACCACACATTGGGCAGTTTCCACTTCCAAGGGCATATCTCTATCATTATAGGTTGTCAGAAAAATGCCAGACATGATCCTAGCCTAACTTCTAGAACAGAGCTGTCAAACTCATGTCGTCATGGCGGCATCATGTGAAGTATTGGGACTTTTTCCCCCTTTGCTAAACCGGATGTGTATGGTCAGCACAGGATGCATCCGGCCCATGGCCCGGGAGTTTGACAGCCCTATTCTAGAGGGCACAATTTCACGAAGTTGTGGCCACCATAGGAAAACATCACTGCTCCTTTCAATCTCATCTCTTAAGCCAGGGGTGTCAAACTCACATTTTCACAGTGACATCATGTGACATATTGGGACTTTTCCCCCCTTTGCTAAACCGGGCATGGTGTGGCCAGTACGTGACACATCTGACCTGTGGGCCAGGAATTTGACAGGCCTGTCTTAAGAACTGTGTCTCCTTACCATTCCAAAATATTCATTTTGGACAAATGAGCTGGATATATTGGTTCTGGAGTATTACAAGTACATAGATATCAATAATTTAGAGCTTTAAATGTCAAAAACAATATTTGATGTTTTGAATTGAAGCACCATTTAATTTTGAAAGGTAGCCCAATATAGAATAGCAATAATCTATACTAGTGATGACGAAGGTACTCTTGAGAAAAGTATGTAAACTGAAGGTGGCTCTGTGAAAGTAGAGCTGACAGTCATAGCAAAAGGCAAGGAACTAATAGACTGGTTTCATGGAATCTCTCCAGATAAGGAGAGGAAGGGAGATCATCCACATGTACACTGGATGGCTGCTCCTTTCAAAGAGACTACAGGACATTGGCTTTCTGTGGGTTTAAGCACCAGGAGACCACAGGATTAGCCATTTATTTATTTATTTATTTATTTAATTAAACTTTTATACCGCTCCCTCTCCCAAAAAGGGACTCGGGGCGGTGTACAGCCTACTAAAAACACATAATAAATACTCAATAAATACAATTAAAATAAATTAAACCAAATTGATCCGGCTGTCTAACCCAAAAATAGAGTTAAAAATTAAAAACTAATAAAACCCCGATTAAAATTAAGTTAAAAAACTAAAAATACAGTTACTGGGCCAGGCCAGCCTGTTGAAAAAATAGGGTTTTCACTGCGCGCCGGAAGGTCAGAATATCCGTCATAGCCCGTATCTCCGGGGGGAGATCATTCCAAAGGGAGGGGGCTCCCACAGAGAAAGCCCGAACCCTCGGGGCCGTCAACCGACAACGGCCGGGCGGCGGTACCCTGAGGAGGGCAACCCTGTGGGAGCGTACTGGGCGGCGGGAGGTTGATGATGGCAGCAGGCGGTCCCGTAAGTACCCAGGTCCCGAGCCATGGAGCACTTTAAATACTGTCAGTACCACCTTGAATCGAATCCGGAAGGCCACAGGAAGCCAGTGCAGCCTGCGGAGAAGCGGTGTAACGTGGGAGCTCCGAGGAACACCCACGATCACCCGCGCGGCTGCATTCTGGACCAGCTGCAGCCTCCGGAGACTCTTCAAGGGGAGCCCCATGTAGAGAGCATTGCAATAATCCAGGCGGGAGATGACGAGGGCGGAAGTGACTGTGCGAAGTGCGCCCAGATCCAGAAAGGGCCGCAATTGGTAAATCAGACGAATCTGATAGAAAGCCCCCCTGGCGACGGCTGCAATATGTTCTTCTAAAGACAGCCGTACGTCCAGGAGGACACCCAAGTTGCACGCCCTTTCCACGGGGGTCAAGACCTCTCCCCCCACGGCCAGCGAAGGAACCAGCTGGCTGTATCTGGGCGCAGGAAACCACAGCCACTCGGTTTTGGTCGGGTTGAGACGAAGCCTGTTACGACCCATCCAACTCCGCACGGCCTCCAGGCATCGGGACATCACTTCGACGGCTTCGTTGGGGTGGCCCGGGGTGGAGATGTACAGCTGAGTATCGTCAGCGTACTGATGGAACTCCACCCCGAAGCCACGGATGACCTCACCCAGCGGCTTTACATAAATGTTGAACAGCAGGGGCGAGAGCACCGACCCCTGAGGCACCCCACATCGTAGGGGCCTCGGGGCCGATCTCTGCCCCCCCGTCAACACAAATTGCGAGCGGTCGGAGAGGAAGGAGGCGAACCACCGCAACACGGTGCCTCCCACCCCCAACCCCTCCAACCGCTGCAATAGGATACTGTGGTCGACAGTATCAAAAGCCGCTGAGAGATCTAACAGGACCAGGACAGAGGAACAACCCCTGTCCCGGGCCCTCCAGAGGTCATCCACCAACGCGACCAACGCCGTCTCCATGCTGTGCCCGGGCCTGAAGCCCGATTGGAGGGGGTCAAGATAACTCGCTTCATCCAGGTACTGCGGGAACTGACGTGCCACCACACTCTCAACAACCTTCGCAACAAAGCGAAGGTTGGAGACAGGACGATAGTTAGATAACAATGCTGGGTCCAGGGACGGTTTCTTGAGGAGGGGCCACACCACCGCCTCTTTCAAGGTGGCAGGTAACAGCCCCTCTCTCAAGGAAGCGTTTATAATACCCTGGAACCAGCCTCGTGTCACCTCCCGAGTGGCCAAGACCAGCCAGGAGGGGCACGGGTCCAGCAAACAGGTGGTGGCATTCAGTCCCCCCAGTATCCTGTCCACGTCCTCCACAGTAACAGGATCGAACTCAACCCAATTGACCGCACCGATATCCACCCCCGCCCCCCCGCCCGGAGATGCCCAGTCGGAGTCCAGCTCGTCCCGGATCTGAGCGATTTTGTCCTGCAGAAACCTAGAAAACTCCTCAGCCCGTCCCTGCAAGGGGTCCTCCCGCGCTCCTACCTCCAGTAGAGAGCGGGTCACCCTAAACAGGGCGGCTGGGTGGTTTTCCGCGGACGCAATAAGGGTGGAGAGGTAAGATCTCCTCGCCATCCTTATCGCCACTAAATACGTCTTAATATAAGATCGTAATAGTGTTCGGTCGGACCCAGAGCGGCTGGCCCTCCAACTGCTCTCTAGGCGTCTTTTCCGACGCTTCATCTCCCTTAGCTCCTCAGAAAACCAAGGAGCCACTTGGGATCGGCATCGGGTCAGAGGCCGCAAGGGCACGACTCGGTCGAGGGCCCCAGCAGCCACCCTATCCCAGGTGGCGACCAAGCCCTCAACCGAGTCGTGTGTGTGAGCTTTGGGAAATGGCCCAAGCTCCGTCAGGAACCTATCAGGATCCATCAGGCGCCTGGGGCGGTACCATTTTAATGGTCCCGCCTCCCTGCGGTCAGGGTGTGCGGAACGGAAGTCGAGCTTCAGGAGCGAGTGATCCGACCATGACAGGGGTTCTATGACTATATCCCCCATACCCAGATCACTCTGCCACTGATCAGAGACGAAAACCAGATCCAAGGTATGACCTCCCACGTGAGTAGAGTCCCGAATTAACTGGGTCAGGCCCATGGCCGTCATGGAAGCCATGAACTCTTGAGCAATCCCCGAGGTACCGCCAGCAGATGGCAGGTTGAAATCCCCCATGACCATAAGCCTGGGGGTCCCAACCGCCACGCCAGCTATGACCTCAAGGAGCTCAAGCAGGGCTGCTGCCGCATAGCAGGGAGCCAGGTATGTGACCAGCAAGCCCACCTGAACCTTGGGACCGAACTTCACGAAAAGGAGCTCACACCCGGTCGTCTGAGATACAGTGGCCTCCCTCGGACACAGATCCTCCTTAATAACTACCGCAACCCCCCCTCCCCTTCCCTGGGCCCTCAGCCGATGAAAAACCCGAAACCCGGCTGGGCACATCTCCACCAGAGGGACTCCCCCCTCCTGGCCCAGCCAGGTTTCGGTAACTCCCACCAGGTCCGCGCCCCCCTCACAAATCAAATCATGGATGAGAGGGGCTTTATTAACAATAGACCTGGCGTTACACAACATCAGCCTAAGGCCCAGGGCCCGATTGCTCAGACCCCCTGGGGAACGGGAGATGACAAGGGGGTCGGAGCGCGCCACAGCAAGCAAACAGCGAGGGCGCGCTCCCAACACAGAATATGGCCCCCTATAACCGCCAAATCTGCCCCTCCCGCTCACCGTAACAATAGATTTAATTCCACCCTCCCCGGTGACCCCCCCCATCCTCAATACGGTCCTGTCCGGACTCTGACTCTCCCGGCCACGCCCAACCCCTGGCCTGGACCCAGCCTCCGGCGAGTTGTCCCCCAACTCCCGCCCGGGCCTTCCTAACCCCCTTAAAAACCTAACTAAAAATTTCTTAAGACACCCCTCCCTCCCGCACTTAAAACCCCACCATCTCTCCGGATCCCACAATCCGTCCTTGAGATGGGCCTCCGAGAGAGCAGAGGGCCATTGCTGAGATAGGGGGACATATCTCAGGGCCCAGAGATCATTTCTGGTATAAAATAGCGTCCCGGCCTGAGTCCTCTGATAAAAATGATGGAGATGATAAAAATGACCCCGACCAAGCTGAGAACTAGCCGGCCGGGGCCCGAGTCCAGGTTGAGGGCGTTCAGCGCACCGCCGATTGGACGAAGAGGAGGAGAATAACTTCAACCGCGGCAGCGGTCCTCCAGTCCCAGCTCCAACTCCAACGGCCGCCTGCCGGTCACGCCACGGGCTACCGGGATTTGCTTGCAACCATGGAGAAAATTGGGAAAGGCTCTGAGTTCACAACCCTCACTTTCTAAACACTTTCAAAAATTGCTTATTAATTACTTCTGAATTACCAGGAACCTTTGAAAGTGCAAGTTTGAAACGGCTACGTAAGTCTGTCTTCAGTCATGAATAAAAGGACATTTTAATCATAAGCTTGAGCATTTAAGGGTTCTGAAATACACATGATTTTAATCTTAGAAAGTTATAAACAGATTAAGGACCAGATAAAAATGGAATATTGAAATTTCTACAATAAGTTTTTGGATTAATTACAAAGAACAGTTTCTCGTTGGAAACAGATTCTATTTTGGTTTTTTAAAAGATACATCAAAGATAAGCGATTTCATGATTTAAAAAACTAAAAATTTTAGGTAAAGATTTATAAACCTGTAAAATGTTGCAAAGCATTGTAAACATTACAAATACTTAAGGCTTTTAAAGAATACAATCAGAAAATAGTTTAACAGTATTAATAAGTAATGAATATGCCTCTATAAATATACAAAATATATTATTGCAGAAATGACAGGTGTAGAATAAATTTTATCTGAAAATGTGCTGTCCACTCCCTCCCCAACACATATGGCAAATGTTCTACAGGTGTTTATTCAAATCCCCCAAATAGGTCCTATTGTGCAGGTCCATATTGCAGCATTCTCTGAGCCCGATCCTGACCAATACTTGGCTCCACGCTTTCCTCTGCTGACTCAAATTTACCTTCCTCCTCTGAGCTCGCATCTGGAAAGGGGTCCAGATGTGGATGTGGATCCATGATATAAAGATAGAAATGGTATCAAAAGTGGATTTACAACTTGACAGGCCAGGGAAAATGACTTAGAAAACGATGTTTTACTGTACGTATCTACTAAAAAATACCCTTAAAAAACTGACTGAAGTTATAAGTTTTAAAATTTAAAAGAAAAATGGTGATTTGGATAATTTTTTCTATTGTGTTTACAAAAGGGATGAACCCTAGAACAAAATTTGAATGAACTAAAAACTAAATGAATGGATTTAAGACTGTTAGAAGTGAAAGGAAAGAACATAAAGTTGCCTTCTTTAGTCAGGTTAAAACATGATGTGTTACTTCTGATAAACCTTATGATCTTTCCTTATGACCACAATTGAAAATAACAAAGTTTTATGAATTTGTTTACAGCTAGGATATGGGTCATGGAATGAAGAGATAAATATTTGTAACCCAGGGTGTGGAGTCAACTCACTAAATTTGCTTATAATTGCTGTGATGAAGGTTGGAAGTCATTTCTTTTTATATTTCTTTTCTCTTTATTATATTTTTACTTTTCTTTCTCTCTCCTTTTTTCTTGCACTTTACTTCTTTCTATTCTCTCTCTCTCTAGTTTATATTAGATTTTATTATAATAATCAAAACTTTTAATAAAAATTATATATATATATAATATGCATGCATGTATATAAATGTGCTCATATAAACTAGTAGTGATGCAATCCGTGTTTCTGTCTCCCACTTTAGGCAGGGTTACAATGACTCATTAGTTAATTAGTTAGTTAATTAATTAGTTAATCATCAACGTGCCTACCGTCCCTGTCCTATCGTTTCTTTTTATTTTTCTACATGTATCCATTTCATGTATTCATAACTATGTTTATATTTATATTGTTATCTTATAATCGCTTGACAAAATAAAATAAATAAATAAATGAAATAGTTAAAGACTCCTCTTGCCTCTATATGCCTCTCCAGTATGCCATGAGTAAGGAGGTCATCATTAGAATTACTAGAGCATAGTTGCCAAACTCACAATGTCACGTTGCCATCACATGAAATTTCATGACATTTCCCCCCCTTTGTGAAGCTGGGATAGGCATGGCCTGTGTGTGACACACCCCTGTACTAGAGTAACCAATGCTAGATTTGTCCTAGGCCTAAGACTGGAACCTGATTGAGCGGAATCAATTGGTTCGTTTCCTTTAGGGCATTTTTCAGCTGAACCCATAGTATTTTTTCAACAGCCTTCTCTAGAAAGGAAAGGTGATAGTTATAGAATACTATAGATCTAGGCAAATCCTCTTCATATGGAGCATGCCAATACCTCCTTCAATGCAACTGAGTGGTCTTTTTTTTTTTTTACCAAAAGCATCATTAATACTTTCCTGGTCCCAGCTAGTTATGCTTCTCTTTGATACCCTATATCAGAGGTCTCCAACCTTGGCAACTTTAAGACTTGTGGGCTTCAACTCCCAGAATTCCTCAGTCAGCTGGCTGTGGAATTCAGGGAGTTGAAGTCCACAAGTCTTAAAGTTGCCAAGGTTGGAGACCCCTGCCCTATACAACCAGGATATATAGATCAAGACCACATCCTTCCATAGACAAGCTCCCTTCCTAGTTCCTTTCTCCTGCCTAAGAAAAAGAGAAAGAAGTAGTAAGTACATTCTGACTTGCAATTTTCTGTTATTATAAATTTACAAAACGTAATATCGACTTCCATGGCATTGGTTTCTTCTTCTGGTTTACCTAGAAAAATTCACACTGCCTTACTGTTTCACCAAATACATATGCTCCAGCTTTCAGTAATAAATAGGAATAATATTGTTATGCAATTTTGATTTACGACACTCTGTTATTGCTCTCTTCAAATGGGGTCCATTTCATTTTTACCACTAAGGCCAATAAATATTGAGTACAAGAAACTCTAAGGGAAGAAATCATTTATGTGAAAACTCCCCCAGTTTGCTGCCTGTAAATTAGGAATTAAACACTCTACAGCTGTGATACTGATTGTTAGTCAGTAGTTGGAATATTTGACAATCAAATTATAATAAATATATTCACAGGCATGATGGTTGTATAAATCTGAAGAATGAGAGAGCAAAGTGAAACACATTTTTCCTGAGGAGAAAAACAAAAAAATAAATTGCTGATGTTCTTTTAAAGATGATTAAACCCTTTGCCACGTTGCAGAGATATGGTTAAGAAACACCACCTGTATTTTCAGTCCATCAGGCATGGTATTCACTTTCCTATATCCACAAACTTGCTGAGAGGAGCCAAGGTAGTTTGGAATAAGATCTATCTTTAACCTTCTTCATCTATTTTTAAAATCTAATATATGTGACCTGGATTTTATTAACTCTGAGAAATCCAGCAATTATTTTCCTCTGAATACACATACATCGTTCAAAATGTGATAGATTTAATGAATTCCTCTTTGATGGATTTATCGGTAATGATATTCTTTAAGATTCCTAAATATATACTTATTTTCATACAGTAGATGTATTTTCCGATAGTTAGACCTATTAGATTTGGATTGGACCAGGATTATGAGTGACTATCTCTCCAAGACTATGAAATCAATTACTGGATAGAAGGGCCAAAGAACAGGGTGGCATTGCTCTGCCAAAAGACAGATAAGAACAACAGAGTTTTTAGCATTTTCTTGTGCCTCACAATCTGGAGCTTTCATATTTCTCAGTTATAGAGATTGACATTGCATGTTCTTGTCAATAAAGTCTTAAAGTTCTACAAAGTAAGTATAAACTATGTTAAGGTAGCTTGCTAGACTACATTTCATGCTTATGCTATGAAGTCCAGATAATCAACACAATACAATAACATGGCGTCCTTTAACAAAAACGTTGATGCAAATACATATCTGTCCTGGGATTCTTCCAGCCTGCATGCTTACCTCAAGACTATTGGCAACGAAAGATTCTAATTCTGGACCTTGGATCTTCTTAAGCGTGTATATAACATTTCACTGAGGGCCATAAATAGGACATGAATAGCATTCAGTCTAATCTGTAACCTGGACTTTAAAGATGTAGTTGGTTCATTTTATCCTCTCTTGTGTTAATTTAAACATCTTGCCGTAGGAGTCTGCCATCTCAATAAGGCGGTTCCATTAGGAGTTGATGGGCAAAATATGCCATTCGTTCGGATGAGTTCAGGGATGAGGACACGTGGCAGGATTTGCATGGTCAAAAAGGGGTTTGGGATAAGTCATCCTCTAACACAGGGGTCCCCAAATTTGGCAACTTTAAGACTTGTGGACTTGTGGATTTCAATTCTCTGACCTTGATAAGCTAAGCATGATCAGATCAGTTTAATACAGGAATGGGAGACTATCAGTAAAAAAAAAAAGTGGAGCTTCAATCATACCATCGTGGTCACAATTTTGATTTTTTTTTATTATTATTATACCTTGTAAACAATATCCTTGGGCTGTAGGCTAGTTAGAATAAAGGTCCCCAAACTTGGCAAATTTAAGACTTGTGGACTTCAACTCCCAGAATTCTCCATCCAGCATAGCTGTTCTAACTAACCTACAGCCCAAGGACAAATTCTGTACAGGCCAGTAGTCTCTAAGCAAAGAAATCTAGACACAGAATTACAGAGAATGCCATGATATCACTTAGCATTCACTTAAAGCACACCAAATTTCATTTTAAAAACAGCATTAAATCTGGCCCAATTTACAAACTATACATTTTGGAGGGGCCTTTAACTATGGTTGCTCAATATCTTCCCGTTAGCATTGTTGGAGGGTAAATACCATAAAATCCCTTACAAAGGTTTTGTCCTTGTAAAGATGGAAGCATTGAATCATAGGATCACCTCCTGCTGTCCTGTCCATTCTGATACTCTTTCTCCACTCATTCTGCAGCTGTGGGCTATGCCCTCTCTTATCTAACTGTCCCCTAGGGCAGCATTTTGTTGGCCCATATTTCAAGGTCTTTTTTACATCACATTAAAAAATGTGACTGGACTAGTGTCATAGTCCAACCTATGATGATTGCAAGACATGATTGGTTGTTTCCCAGCTCCTTGCCTTTCACACCTATACAAGGAAAGAAAGCCCTTGCTGGCTAGGTCCTCTACGATCTGGTCAACCAGTGCCTAACATTTCTTTTAAGAATTATTCCCTCCTCGTTAGACCCCATTATTTTCCTGTATGTATGCACAGATGGCTGCCTTCACACTCTTCCCACCTATGTCCACTGATACCAACTTTCTTTTTCATTTTCTCTTGCATTGTAGCATCCTTGCTTTGATGTTACCATAATCAAAGCAAGAGAGTACAGGTTGTTCTTTCATTCCTATATTCAACATCAGGTCCAAGAAAACCTTCACAGCAAGGAAGAATTGGTAGTTCAGCTACATAAAAAATGAATAGTAAATGTTGCAACATTAAAGGTGTAAAACAAATGAATAAATAAGAGGGGAGGAAAAAGGAGAGGAGTGTTTTGAGGTACTATGGTCAGGGCGAAGGAAAATAAGGTGGCTTGGCTCAGTGGTGTGATTCATTTTTTTTACTACCGGTTCTGTGGGCAGCGCTTGGTGGGCGTGGCAGGGGAAGGATACTGTAAAATCTCCAGTCAGAGGTGGAATTGGCCAGTTTTCAAAACTACTCAAAATTGCCGCTACTGGTTCTCCAGAACTGGTCAGAACCTGCTGAATACCATCTCTGGCTTGGCTTACCAGGATGGGCAGAAACTGAAAGAATACCTACTAGGAGATGTAAGGCTTGAATAAAGATTGAGACCTGTTCATGAATGATCAATAGCAAGAATATCTAAGAAGGAAAGTTGGAGAACCTGGCAGTCTTTAATCTGAGCAGGAACTGAAAGGAAGCTCGTTGCAAATGATGGGACCAAATGGAGCTTTTAGAGAGGGTGAGAAATCACTGCTTTTGAAAAGTTTAGGCAGGGTATGATTGAGTTGACTGCAACATTTTTTTTAAAGGCCGCAGGACAGCAGTCAGCCCGTGAGTGGGTGGGTGGAGGAGGAGGGGGTGCCAGGCCTGCATCCAATTGCGCTGTAACCAATTGAAAATGAAGAAGAAGGAAGAAGCAGAAGAAGAAGAAGACGAAACGAAGAAGAAGAAGAAGAGAAGAAGAAGAAGAAGAGAAGAAGACGAAGAGAAGAAGAGCAGAAGAAGAAGGAAGAAGAAGAAGAAGAGAAGAAGAAGAAGAAGAAGAAGAGAAGAAGAAAAAAGGAATTTTATTTATTGTACAAGTACATGAAACGGTGGGATGCACCCCAGCAACTGTGCAACACAATAAAACTATGTAAAAGCTAAAGATAAGAAAATAGAGCTACCATGTCTCCATAGCAGTTGAGAGTGCAATATCTACAAATATACACAAATTACATCCAACACTGACTGTGACGCTTGCGATACACAATACACAAGAGGTGGATTGTACTGTAAATGTTTTACATCTGAATGAGGTTTTTTTTTGTAATTGGTATTTATATATTACAGTAAAATCACCTCTTGCTGTATTACATTCGGCAAAGCTGTCATAGTACAGTGTTGGATGCAAATTTCACATCTTTTCACATCGTAATATGGTAGTGACTTTATATTATTTTGCAGTTCGGATGGCCCAGGGAAAAGAAACTATTGTTAGTATAGGTGTGAGATTTTACTGCCTAAAGTAATCCAGCGGCGCGGTCAAAAAGATAATTGCCAGGGTGTGATGGACTCCTATGAGGGCCCTTCATCTGCTTTGGCCAGGGGGACTGGCTAGTCTTCCAGGGAGGGGCAGAGGAAACCAAATGATCTTTTGAGCTGTATTTATCACCCTCTGTAAAGTTTTCCTGTCTCAGATAGGAGCCTCAACCACCACACCCAGAAGTTGTCAGAGGCGCTCTCCACAGAGGCTTTATAGAAAGCAGCAAACAGCTTCTTTTCAGATTGTTTTCTGACAACCTAGCAGGAAGTGAGCGCTGATGAGCCTTCTTCCCCAAACTTTGTTATTTTTTTGGGGCCTGTGTTAGAGGACCAGGAGATATCCAGCTGAGATATGGATGCATGGAAGTATTTAAGACATTCTTGATATGTGCTTAAGGTGACTCAGGTTAAAAAAAAAATCAGAAAATACCTAACACCTTGGGTGACAAGGTGGAAAATACACTGGGTGATTTGGATGGACTGGGAAAATTTGGGAGTGAAGATGACATCCTATCTGCCTGCACTCTCGAAAGTGTTACATCAGGCGTCGCCAACAGTTTAGACCTTGGAGACCACCAAACTCATAATTTAAAAAACCTGCAGACCACTAATAGAATTTGGACTGACGGTAGCTTGTGATGTTGGTGGGACAGTCAATCCCTATTCTGGAGTTGAAGGAGTCACAGAACTGGCCCTTGGTCCTCCCAGAGAGCGACTCAACACCCGGAGGCAAACAATTGCCATTGATGGAGGAGCTGCTCCAGGATGGCACAAAAGCGATCTTGTGATACTGAAGCTCTGGAATAGGGGACGGAATTTCCACCAAAGCTCAGCAAAGCCAGCCCAGAGGTGGAGTTCCCTCACCCGCCATTGGTCTTACATTCCGTCCAGCTCGCATGGCTCTACTCAAGCTAAGGTTTGCGCTCGGCAGGAGCCGGTAGAGGTCAGCAGGTGGGCGGAAATGTGAATGGAGAAGCCTGTGTTCCTGCGCAGTTGATTTAATTGCTTTTTTTTCTTTTTCTTTTTGTTTTTTTTATGGAAGAGTGTTTGGAGTGTTTCTCTGCAGACCACAAAATTTTCTCATGGAACACCATGGTCCTGAGTCCCACGGGTGCGGACCACGTGTTAGATGATCCTTATTGGAGAATGGCAGTGATGGGATTTAATTTTTTTTTTAACTACTGAGTATTATGTGGGCATGGCTTGATGGGCTGCAGAGGAGATATTGAAAAATGGCTCCAGTTCAGAGGTGGATTTGCCAGTTCTCTGAACTATTTAAAATTTCGACTCCAGTTCTCCAGAACTGGTCAGACTACGAATATCCGTGGTGATTGGCCAAGCTATAAAGTATGGATTTAACGGGTGTTGAGGCCTGCATTTCATTGGTAAAGGCCACCGTGTCTCTGTCCCTTCACTACCCTGCCCTTAAACCAGGCCAAAAAATGCTAAAGTTGCAAAAAAAGAGTTTGCAATGCTTTGAAGCATTCCCAGGTTTTTGTCAACATGACAGATGTTTAAGTGATAATAAAATCAAAAATTTTAGATGTTTTGTCTTGTGTCACAGTAGGAAATCACAGCACAATGGTACTCTACCCTGGGAGAATAGTTGCCCTTTTCCGTTGAAAACTTTGCAATGCCTTAAATGTTATAATGGCCTGTTGGTCTTTTTCTCAATATTCCATAGGCTGAGGGAATTTTGCTGTATAGGGAGCCAGGCTCCTTCAGTACCTCTCTCTACAGCATTCCTCCTTGCAAACACAGTTGTCAGGAAAAAGTTCCGTACCCATTCGGGTGCAGAAAAAAACTAGCCGGTGGCTCGTATAGTTGAAGAAACAAGATCCTTGGGGAAACCAGATCCTCCCCAAGCTCCATATATGAAGGTAGGTAATCTCAGTGAAGGAAGTAAAAGAATTCATTATGGGAATCTTGATGAGAGAGAACTTGGAATTTTTCCTTCTATGGTATAAAGAATCTTATCAGGAGAAAGTCTTGATACCTGCCTCAATCTAGCTCGTCGATTTTTTAACATTTTAAATGCAAAATCCCCTTGTCTATACAAAAGCATCATAGGCACTCTCTCAGAGGCTGCATCCCAGGATGGGATTCTACAGTTCGTACCTATTCGCCTAGAACCGGTTGTTAACATTCTAAGACAATTTGGAGAAACTGGTTGTTAGACGAAATTACTGGCCTACTCCTGGAAGGAAGGCAGGAAGGAAACATTCTGGTGTTGCTTACATGAAACGGCTCTCCGTTAACCCTTATTACGTCTTGGCAGGACTAGAC
>JAGDQI010000323.1:0-39162 GCA_023653725.1 Bungarus multicinctus | reverse complement strand
GGGGGGGCAGGCAGATTATTGTGCGGATGATAACTTGACCATCAGTCAACACTGCAGCCAAGCGCGAACAATCTACTGTAGGGAGATGCGGTGCAGCCTCGATGGATAAAAACCTGAGAAAAAATGCAGAGAGATCAAAATCCCGGAAACGGGGGCGGCTAGTGGTGGACACACACGGGTTCCTGATGTCGGCAAGAAAGCTGTTCTCAACCATAGGATATGCAGACTGCCGGCGCAGGGGCGCACATGGGTGCACAGAAAACTGTGATTGAATTGACCAGAGAAGAACGTCATGAAACTGCCTTCCGCTACTCTCACCAGTTATTGTTGGGTCCTTGCAAATATGAAAGGTTTGAAGTATCATGATGGTGGCACCCATCCCTCGGACTCCATCACGTGGCCCCAAGGGTATTCACGTTTCTGTCCCGTTGCGGGAGAACTAATAGCATAAAATTTTGAGGAGTGTTGGAGAACGCCAAATAACCCCTCTAGACTGGCCCTGTTCTCTGCCTCCCGGTCACAGTTTAATTGGCTGGGTCTTCTTTTGTTGCCCTGCACAGGGACTAGCTGTAAGCGGTTCTGGGGTGGGAAGGAATGGGGATTTTTGGCAGCACAACAACCCTTCCCCCTGGAGCGGGGGGGAGTGGAATTTTACAGGTAATCCTTTCCTCACACCCCCAAGCATGCCCACCAAGCCGTGCTATCCGCCCAAGCACACTCCCCATAACCGTATAAAATTTGAATCCACCACTGGTGGCCCACAGACATATTGTGCTGTCCTCGGGCCATGCCCTGGCCTGAACCTGCTTCTTCAGTCAAATGCAGATGTAAATTATCCTCTCTCCCAAATATCATTACCATCGTCCAATTGTTCCGTAGACGTTTTGTTCGTTTCTCATCCAGAGAGGACGCTAACACGTTTCCTTTCCCTGCTCTTGTTCACATACATAATATATACCTTCTTTAAACAGAGAAAAGAATACGTCATTCAGATAGAGAAAGTGCTTAATTTCAAGCACAGAATAACACTTAGTCATGGTGTCTTTGTGAAAGATCAGTAGTGTTCAACCATTTGCTTACAGCTGAGTAATTCTATCCTTCAGAGTTTCAGTATGCACATGTGTTCCAACGTGCCCACACATATGTTAGGGGAAGAGATTTATAACCTATGTCAGTCCATTCAGGGCATTCCTTACACTATCCCTTTATTTAAAATGATTCTATAACACTTTATTAAACCGAGTAATTGATGATCTATATCCATTATTTCATAAACCGACAAACCATCAGTGTGCAACCACCTTCATCAGTTTTCTTGGGACTGCTTTAACGTAACAGATGGATTGAGGAGTTGTGCCTTAATTCCAGTTTTATAATAATGCACTGGATAGACGTGATCTGGCCTTTCACATCCTACAGTCATGCAGAGGGAAAAATTAAAACTTAGGTTTAACTCAGAAGAACATAACCAAACAATTTCCACTCAGGTGCTTTTAGGTGTTTATTTATTTATTACACAATCCCATCATCACCTTCCCCTCCTCGTTTACTCTGATGTACCTGCATTGCTGAAATCGGCAGGAGCTTCAGGTGTCGGTGCTGTAACAGACTCGGACTTTTGATTCATTGTCAGCGTTCTTGTCAGTGACAGGGCTATTGGTTATAACGGCTTGTAATGAGAAAGATAGGAACATCAGCGTTCTATATTCTCACAATTATTCTCATCAATTGTTTCTCCAAGAAAATGCTGCATGCAAATGTATCACATACATTAGGTATCCAGGGAAAATACTTCTGATGCATGTGGCACTTTTGCAGAGTGAAGAAGGGAGGGAGGGATGTGGGAATCAAGCAATAGCACGGGGGACCTTTTTCTCCAGCGTTTGTACCTAGCACTTTTTCTCAGTTCACTTTTTTCATGGTCGGACACAAATTAAGGTATCTATAACTAATACTTGATATATCTAGAAACCGTTCTCATCTGAACAAATTCGTGTGGACTTCATAAATTCCCCAGTGGCATATATTGCCTAGCTGGAATTTCTGGGATCTGAGTGCACACATCCTTAAAACGAGTGGTAGGGATTCAAAATTTTTACACTTGTTCTGTGGGCATGCTTGGTGGGCATGGCAGAGGAAGGATACTGTCAATCTCCATTTCTTCCCTCCTGGGGGAAGGATACGGTAAATGCCCCATTTCCCTCCCCACCCCATTAACCTGCTTTCCAGCTCCGTTCTCCTGTTCAGGCAGCAAAAAAAGCCAGCCGATCATCTTGGACTCGGGGGCTGTAAATATAGATGGTGGGGCCAGTCAGAGGGGAATTTTCCAGTTCTCCAACTCTCGAAATTTCTGCTACCTGTTCTGCCAGGACTGATCAGAACCTAGGCTGATTCCGCCTCCTGATGTTGAAGTACTACAGGTGTAGAAACATGATCTGAGAGACTATGACAGCCAGGAGACCCATACAATTATTTTGATATTCTGTCTAAGGAACCTAAAAGACATCCTGATCTTTCCAGATTTTACACTGTTTTGCCACCGTCATTGCCTGCTTGATTGAGGTATCAAATTTTTTGCTGGTATATTTTTTCTGGCCAACTGTGCCTTAGTGACTGCACACATCAGCCACGCTTTAACTGAAGCAACCGTTGCAAAAAAGTAACAATATAACTATAACAACTATAACCTTGTGAAATCAAACATGAACGTATAAGTGTACCAAGAAAGTACACCGAATAATAAACCAGCGATCATACTTTAAAATATAAATTAATTATTGATGCTTAAAGGGGTGAATTAACATTGTAAAGAAAAGGTTTTCCATACTCTTTAACAGAAGAAGCTAATTGTGGCCTGTCAATATCTGAACCTAAGCCTTTAGAAATTCCTCCCCATCGTTCTCATGTTTACAATGAAAAACATTTCAAAAAAACCATAGGGGCCCATCTCTTTAATTCACTTTTAACCAATTCCTTTCCAATCCATGTACTCACATTTGGGCTTGCATTGCCACAAAGAGAAAGGTTTTCCGCTTTCGCTACTTTGTGAGAGAATCAAGTGAGAGTTAGGCATTCATGCTCTTTACGTCACATGGTTTATGACTTGCATTTATTGGGATTATCTGAATGGTTACTAAATTAATTTTTTCTAAACAGAAATTGTTACAATTAGAACACGTATTTGAAAGAGATGACTCAATGGAAATATGTGATGACCGAAACTGATACACTTATACAGAATCCAATATGACAGGCAATTTAAACTAATATGGAAGTTTAAAGGGGGGGGGGGACAGTCAGCCATAGCTGATTCTTGTCCGTGCTGTATTTATTTTCCATCATGGACTCCTTAACGTCCTAATAGGGATCTCTTCCTGTTCCCAACGTTGCCCATCCTTAATAGAAATTTAGGAGTCCATAATCCACAGGCCAGAAAGGCCTCAGATTGCTAAGACTGACATTCCGTGTCCTACTGTCCCACTTGAACAACTCTTAGATCCCCTCCACATTTCTGTAAAGATTATCCTAAGTTTAAATAGGTTATAAATTTCAAAGAGATCCATTCATACGAAATATTCCTTTGAGAACCTCTTCATACTTAGAGTCACTTATGATGTGCGATAATTAGAGCAGAACATTTTAACAGTGTCATAGTACGTCATGCTGTTCTGACTATTACCTTGACTTTTTTTCCCCCCCCCTGATTAATGGTTCATTGACTTCAAATAAGGTCGGTGTGGTTCATAATTTATCTAATAAACGCAAGAAATTGCTGCAATTTACTAATGGTGTTAAACTTCCTCCTTCCATGTTAAAACATGTTAAAGAGGCAAAAGTTTGGAAATTTTGTTCAGGATTATTTCCCTCAGAGATCAATGTATTTTGTTTTAGTAAGTCCAACTCCCATTTCTAACAGCCATATGTGCACTAACATCTCAAAACTATCATCTTAAAGAAATTCATGTAAACTTTTGTTTTCCGTTTTAAGTCAAAATTATTTATACATACATACATACATACATACTACATTACTACATACATACATACATACCATTTGGTGGGATTCAAATTTTTTTTATTACTACCTTTCTGTTGGCGTGTGCTTTGTGGTTGTTGCAGGGTAAGGCTACTTAAAATACCAGTCCGAGATGGGATTTGGCCGTCCTCTGAACCACTCAAATTTTCCCTACCAATCTCTCGTACTGGTCAGAACCTGCTGATACCACCTCTGTACATACATACAATTACCTTTCCTGTGAAAATGAAATTTAATTCATTTCAGTCGAAAAGCACATGCAGAGGTTTTACAATACGGTAGCAACCGAATTTTGTAATAATTTTTCATTTGATAGGTTAAAAAAAAAGTTATCCAATAGTTAAAAGCCAGTATCAAAGTGAAAGGTCCAACTTGAAAAGAAACTTGCCAAATTACTTTAATTATGCTTTTTTTTTTAAGGAAAGGACAACCTTTTTGTTTTTGAATAAAGACGGTCACATGTGTAAGAAACATAAATACAACTTCCCACTCCTCTGGTTAGAAGTTACCCTGTAATCATCAGTTTCCAGCCCATCCTCTCCTTTCTATAGTGAAGCCAGGATGATGCTTTACCCATCCATGGTCTTTCTACAGTGTTATTGATAAAGAACGTGCAAAGCCTCCTGATACTCTTGCAATAATTTTATTTTGGGTTCTCATTTTTGCTTCCTGGATAGAAGAGAGCCGTATGTGGCTGTGAACTTCAAGTTCCTCTGGAGTAGGGGTCACCATTCTTTTGGTCTCAGGGACACCAACTCATACTTTTCAAATAAATCCCAGGGACCACTAACCGGTTCGGGTTGTGGCTAATTTATGGATTGTGCTTGGTACATGTGACTGGTTGGGCATGGCTTGTATGTTACCTATAAATATCTATAATGAAGATTGATTTTTTTATTTAAAAAAGAGCAACTTTTACCCACATCATGCAAAGCGGCAGGCAGATTGGTTGCTCACAGAATCATTCAGTGATCCATCATTTTTTCCATCGCTAGCTCAGTCTGTCACATAATTTGCTTGCAAGCAAACTCACAAAATTAAACTCACAACACACCATGTAGTAAAGATTGAATTTTTAATTTAAAAAGAGCAACTTTTTACCCCACAAATCAGGCAAAGCAGCACGCAGAGAGAGTTTGCTCACTAGAATCTTCAGTAATCTATCTATCTTCCATCGGCTAGCTCAGTCTGTCACAGTAAAATTTGCGTTGCAGCAACTCCAAAATTACTCACAACAACACCAAGTTTTGTAAATATGAATTCTTTATAACAAAAAGAGAGCACTTTTCCCAAAATCAGCAAAGCAGGCAGGCAGGCAGATTGAGTTGCCACAGAATCATTCGGTGATCTATCAATCTGCCATTAGCTAGCTCAGTCTGTCATATAAAATTTGCTTGTGGGAGTCTGCACTGAATAATAGAACCTTCAGTCCTAAGGGAGGGTTCAGCTGGCTTAAAAGATCTAAAGACTAGCTAGAAAGCAAGAAAGCCAACCATTTCCTGTTTCCTAGCTACTAAATCTCCCTGCAGAGCAGAACAGCTGATGTTGGAAAAAGGGAAAAAACTCGCAATTTAGCAGGCAAGTTTTTGCCGGGTAAGGAGTGAATGGGGAGGGAGGGTTCCAGCGGGCCATTTGGGGCTGGCGCAGCCCTGGTGTTTCTGTCGCAGCCTGGATTAATTGCTTTGAGAGTGCCTCTGGGTGAGATTTCTCTGGGTCCACCAAAATTTTCTGTGGCCGCACCGGTTGTCGATCACTTCTCTGGAGGCAAAGAAACAAAGAAATCTCTAATCCAGGTTTCTGCAGATTGAGGGCAAACGACTATGGGATTAGCCGATCTCTTGATTGCAACCACGTGGGAGACTTGTAAAGACACGAAGTTCACAAACCTCACGTTTCTAATCACTTTGCATATAACTACTAAGCTACCGTATTATAGACCTTTGGAACAACAACATCTGATGATCTGCCTCTAATCCTGAAAGAAGAAAGAAATTAATTCCAACTTAAGAATTTAAGAATTAGAAATCTAATAGCAAAAACACTAAATTATAGATTTTTGATCTTAGAAAGTTAAAAATGGACTGAGTCCAAACAAATTTGGATATTAAAACTTTGCAGTAAGTTTTTGGGATTAATTATAAAGTACAAACAGCTTTGGAAAATAGATCATGTGTTGGTTTTTATAAGATACGAATCTAACTGGAAATTACCGCAGAGTTTTTTTGCGGTTTTCAGTAGCTTCAGTGCAATTAACATTGTCTGTCTCATTGAAATTAATCACATATTAATAAACATTATGAAAAAAAGTAAAACTTGATGCAAGTGCAATTATAATTCTTTTGAGTGCGTTGTTGTGTTTCTAGATATATTCCTTTTACAGGTTAAAACACAATACCTTTCTCCTTTACGTCAGGTATCTATGTATTCAAAATTTTGGAACTGATACAAGAGAGGAGGAAAACTCTAAAAATGCATTAAAATTGAAATATGGAACAATGAGGATGCTTTTATATATCAGGTAATTTGGAGCTGCACATTCTGAAGAAATAACAAGTACACAAAAGAATAGTTTTTTGGGAGCATCTTCTTTGAAAAAGTTATTACATCTAAAAATGACAGCCATCTTTTTGTCTTAATTATCCTTTCATGTATAGCCCGTTTTATAAGACATAACTCCCTTTGTCAGAGAAAGGGAACAGAGAAAGGCCCCTTTATGTAGACAGAGAAAAACCCATTTTCTCCTCTCACCTATCATAAGATTTTAGACATTGTCCCAGACTAGAAGCCATGAATTTACACTGTAATTCTTCCAGCTCTATGAGTTAATAACTCCAATCCTACTTCTTTGAGAGCGCTGTTGATTTATTCCATCTGAAGATCTGCCCAAGGGAATTGAATGCTTGTGAGCATGACAAGTCAGCTGATTATAAATAAAATAAATTTCATTCTTTTCTGTATGACTTGGAAGCCTCCTTGGTTCCCCAAAGTTAAAACACTTGTCCATCAGGGTGTCTGCAGACAAGCTTCCGTGCAAAAAATGCAGCGCTAAATTTTACCAAAAACCCCTCTGAGGGGGGTCAATATCTGCACATATAGAGTTTTATTCAAGGTACCTTTCTTGTAAACTTTATGATGGAGTCCTTGTTTCCTCAATTCTAAAATCCATTCACTGAAACACTTAACTCCATCGCAGTTAGAATTAAATGTTTAATTTATATTGAATTCTTCAATACAGATTCTCTATCAATAATGCCAGTTTCCAGGGCACAGTAGTTCTGCACATCTTTAATAAAGTTATGACAAAAATGACAAAATACATCATAGCACAAATGACAAAAATTGTGAATTTTCCATCAGCCAAGGCATAATTTCATGAAAATATCATAACAGGCATGTTGGTTATACTGGAGGTATCCATGATGGACAGAACAATATATACATAGCTGTGGCAACATTTCTCCACTATATTTCTGAAACTATGTGCTAGTGGTTAGTATTGCAAACTAATTCTGCTCAGTCTGGAATTTGATCCTGATCCGCTCAAGGTTGACCAGCCTTCCAGCCTTCCAAGGTTGGTAAAATGAGGACCCAGATTGTTAGAGGCAATATGCTGACCCTATATACTGCTCAGAGAGTACTGTAAAAAAAAAAAAATATGGACAGTATATAAGTCTGAAGTGGGTGGGCAGCGAATGGGCCACAGCAAATGGGCCACAGCAAATGGCAGTGAACTGGCCATGGCGAACGGTGGCAAATGGGTGGTGGCAAATGGCAACAGCGATCAGGTGGGCAGTGATCAGTTGGGCAGTGATTGGGTGCCAGCAACGGTGAGGCAGCAAAGGGGCGGTGATGATGAACAGGCAGCAATAAGCGGCGGCAGCGATAAGCGGCGCTAGCAGTGATGATAGGCAGTGATTGGCAATGAAGGCTCCAGAATTTTCTGGTGGTGCAGCAGCTCAGCTCAGCTCAGCTCAGCACAGTTTATTTATTTATTTATTTTATTTATTTATTTTTATTTATTAAATTTTTTACCGCCCCCTCTCCCAAAAAGGGACTCGGGTGGTGTACAGCCTACTAAAAACGAACATATTGTACAGTAAAAACAATTAAACAGAATTGATCCGGCCCGAAATCCCATTAAGTACAAATATTACTAAAATTTAAAATTTAAGGATTATATTAAAATTTAAAAATTTAAAACCAATTAATTTAAAACCCCAAAGAACCGTTTACTGGGCCAGGCCGGCCTGCTGGAAGAACAGGGTCTTTACTGCACGCCGGAAGGTCTGGATGTCGGTAATGGCCTGTATCTCCGGGGGCAGATCATTCCACAGGGAGGGGCCCCCACAGAGAAGGCCCGCACCCTTGGGGTCGCTAACCGGCATGATCAGGCGGAGGAACCCCGAGGAGGGCAACCCTATGGGAGCGCACTGGGCGGCGGGAGGCTGTTGATGCAGCAGCAGGCGGTCCCGTAAATTGACTGATGATGGGCGCAATAGAGCAGAGCTCTAATGAGCCACGTGCTGAGGCTACGATAACGTGCTGAAACTGACCAGGCTGTTTGCTGTTTGCTGCAAGGATACTAGCCAGATGAATACCGGATGGACTCTGGGAGGCAGAGGTAGATTTTTATTTTTGTTTTCCTCCTCTAAAGGCAGGGGGGGATTCTACCAGTTGCATCTATTCACTAGAACTGGTTGTTAACATTCTAAGCAGTTCAGAGAACCGGTTGTTAGAAGAAATTACTGGCCTAATCCTTTAAGGAAGGCAGGAAGGAAACATTCTGGTGTTGCTTACAGAAACTGTCCTCTGTTAATCCTTATTATATTCTTGGCAGGACTAGACTTCCTAGTCAGGAACTTCTCTGGAGTTTTTTCCCCCTCCTTTGCTGGTACTTTGCTTGTGTGGAGTGGCCATTCAAAGTTCCAATGGCACTGAAAAAAGTGACTTATGACCATTTTACACACTTACGACTGTTGCAGCATCTCCACATTCATGAGAGGCCTCAATGTGAGTGATATTGAGTTGGCCACGCCCAGCCAATAACATGACCACCAAGCCACGTCCACCCAGTCCCATGACCACCAAGCCCACCACCTAAGCCACACCCACAGAACCGGTGTTAAAAATTTGAATCCCCACCCCTGTCTAAAGGTAATGTGCGTTTTATGGTCCAGAGCATCTTATAGACTGAAAAATACAGTAATTTTCTTAATTTATATTTACCACTGATCAGCCAAAGTTTTCTTGAATGATCTAGATTTTTCACAGATAGAAAAGGATAATAAGATGTCTTGTACTTTAATCTGACAGAAGAAAACACTGCTGTGTTGTTACACTTGGATTCTGAATTGAATGTTTCTCGAGATTCTGATTTACCTTTTTTTTCAATTTCCTTTCCTTTTCTAAACTTCCATTTTCCAATTCATTACTTTTATTTTATATTTTGCTATTTCTTTCATGAAGACTTCCTTAATGATGGCCATTACTACAATTGGCGGGAGAGGTAGGTATGGCGTTGACAGGGGGCCTTATCATGTTGCGGGAGCTCGCCCCCGCTGTTTACAGTCAGTGGTGTGCTCCAACCCCCAGGTCATGTCTCGTTCCTGGTGTTATGCAATGCCAGGTCTGTAGTTAATAAAGCCCCTCTTGTTCACGATCTTATTATGGAGGGGGGAGTTGACCTGACGGGCATTACCGAGACCTGGCTGGGGCAGGAGGGGGGTGTTCCCCTGGTGGAGACGTGCCCAGCCGAGTTTCGGGTTTTCATCGACCGAGGGCCCAGGGGAGGAGCGGGGGTGTTGCGGTGGTTATTAGGGAGGATCTAGATCCTAGGGAATCCACTGTTGCCCAGACAACCGGATGTGAATCCCTCTTCGTGAAGTGTGGCTCTGGGGTTCAGATGGGCCTTCTGATCACATACCTGGCTCTCTGCTATGTGACGTCGACCCTGCCTGAGCTTCTCAAGGTCATAGCCAGCTTGGCGGTTGAGACCCCCAGACTGATGGTCTTGGGGGACTTCAACTTGTTGTCGGCTAGCAGGGCCCCGGGGGTTGCTCAGGAGTTCTTGGCTTCCATGACAGCCTTGGGCCTGACCCAATTAATTGGGAGCTCCACTCACACTGCGGGTCACATCCTGGATCTGGTTTTTGTCTCTAGACAGTGGCAGGATGGTCTAGGTATAGGGGACGTTGTTATTGAGCCCCTGTCATGGTCGATCATTCACTCCTTAGGCTGGACTTACAGGCCACTCTCCCCTGCCACAGGGAGGCGGACCAAATACGATGATTCCACCCCAGGCGCCTGATGGATCCAGATAGGTTCCTGATGGAGCTTGGGCCATGTTCCGACGTTCAAGCACACGACTCGATTGAGGACCTGGTGGCCACCTGCAAAAGGGTGGCGGCTGGGGCCCTTGATCGGGTCGTGCCCTTGCGGCCTCTGACCTGGCGCCGATCTCACTTGGCCCCTTGGTTTTCCGAGGAGCTGCGGGAGATGAAGCGCCGGAAAAGACTCCTGGAGAGTCTTTGGAGGACCAGTCGCTCCGGATCTGACTGAACGCTATTACGGACTTATATAAAGACCTATTTAATGGCGATAAGGGTGGCAAAGTGTTCTCACTTTTCTGCACTTATTGCGTCTGCAGGAAATCGCCCAGCTGCCCTGTTAGAGTGACCTGCTCCCTCCTGGAAGGGGGAGTGCGGGAAGACCCCTTGCAGGGACGGACTGAGGATTTTTCAAATTTCCTGCTGGACAAATCACTCAGATCCAGAATGAGTTGGAATCTGAATGGGCAAGTCTGGGCGGGGGGACGGGGGCGGAATTTGAAGAGGTCATTTGGGAAGAGTTTGATCCTGTGACCTCCGAAGATGTGGACAGGATCCTGCGGGTGCTGAATGCTACCACATGTTTATTGGACCGTGCCCCTCCTGGCTGGTGTTGGCCACTTGGGAGGTGACACAAGGTTGGTTCCAGGGTATTATTAACGCTTCCTTGAGTGAGGGATATCTGCCCACCGCCTTGAAAGAGGCGGTGGTGAGACCCCTCCTCAAGAAATCATCCCTGGACCCAACTTTGTTATCTAATTATCATCCAGTCTCCAACCTTCACTTTGTAGCGAAGGCTGTTGAGAGTGTAGTGGCACGACAGCTCCCCCAGCACCTGGATGAAGCTGACTATTTGAATCCACACCAATCGGGCTTCAGACCCGGGCACAGCATGGAGATGGCTTTGGTCACATTGGTGGATGATCTCTGGAGGGCCCATGACAGAGGCTATTCCTCTGTCCTGGTCCTACTAGATCTCTTGGCCGCTTTCGATACTGTCGACCACAGTATCCTATTGCAGTGGCTGGGGGGGTTTGGGATGGGGGGCATTGTTTTGCAGTGGTTCTCCTCCTTCCTTTCCGGCCGTTTGCAATTTGTGTTGGTGGGGGGGCAGAGATTGGCCCCGAGACCCCTGATCTGTGGGGTTCCTCAGGGGTCGGTGCTCTCGCCCCTTCTGTTCAACATTTATATGAAGCTGCTGGGTGAGATCATCCGTGGCTGTGGGGTAGAGTTCCATCAGTACGCTGATGACATCCAGCTGTACATTTCTACCCCTGGCCACCCCGATGAAGCCGTTAAAGTGATGGCCCAGTGCCTGGAGGCCGTGCGGTGTTGTATGGGGCGGAACAGGCTCCAGCTCAACCCATCTAAGACCGAGTGGCTGTGCTTCCTAGAACCCCGATACAGCCAACTGGTTCCATCGCTGGATGGGGGGGGGAATTCTTGCCCCCACAGAGAGGGCGCACAATCTGGGTGTCCTCCTGGATGCACGGCTGTCATTGGAAGACCATGTGGCGGCCGTCGCCAGGGGGCTTTTGGTCAGGTCCATAGGATCTACCAGTTGCGGCCCTTTCTGAATCGGGATGCGCTTCGCACGGTCACTTCCACCCTCGTAATCTCCCGCCTAGACTATGCCAATGCTCTCTACATGGGGTTTCCCTTGATTAGCACTCGGAGGCTCCAGCTGGTGCAGAATGCAGCCGTGCGGGTGGTGTTGGGAGCTCCTCGGGGCTGTCATGTCACGCCGCTCTTGCGTGAGCTGCATTGGCTCCCGGTGGTCCTCTGAGTGCGCTTCAAGGTATTGGTTACCATCTTTAAAGCGCTCCATGGCTTGGGGCCAGGGTATCTACAGGACCGCCTCCTGCCATCATTGGCCTTCTGCCGGCCAATACGCTCCCATGGAGTGGGTCTCCTCGGGGTGCCACCGGCTGGATGGCTGGCGACCCCGAGGGTGTGGGCCTTCTCGTTGGGGCACCCTCCCTCTGGAACTAATTATCCCCGGAGATGAGGACCATCCCTGATCTCTTGACTTTCCGACGGGCAGTGAAGACTCATCTATTTCGCCAAGCCGTTCTGGCCTACGGTTTTCTTAGAATTTTAATCTGGTTTTATCTGGTTTTTAATCTTTTTAATTCCCTTTTATATACTTTTATTCCAGCCACTATATATTTTATTTTAATTGTTTTTTAATTTTGTATTGTTGTGATATTTTTAATCGGCTGTACACCACCCTGAGTCCTGTCAGGGAAGGAGGGCAATATATAAGTTTAATAAAATAAAATAAATAAAAATAAATAATGTCACCTTCCAACTTTGTTGGACTACTTGCTATTAAGCATTGGGTGGTCTCTTGTAAAAGGCAACTGTCTTCATACTATACTGCCATCTGCAATTATTTGAATTAATAAACTTAATAAAACATCATTTCCTCTACAAGTTCCCCTATTCCTTCATAAGACTTATATTGTTTGAAGGAATTTCTTCAAAGTAAGTTTGCACTGCTTTATTGTTGGCTGATGTATTGCATTCTTACATTCCTCAGCTTTATATTTAAATGCAACCTACCTATTTCATGCCTCCCGAGCCAAAAGGCATAGATATGCTGAAATTGAAGCTTTCCATAATTATTCAGTGCAATTTGCCTCTCAAAAAAGGCAAGTAGAGATTAATGTATGAGGAAGAATGCACAGAGAATAGGCACAGGCATAAATGTCACTGCATACAAAGCGAAAGCTAGCCCAGACAAACTTTAAAGCAGACTTTTCACAAATGAAAAAAAAAGAAAAAGAAATATGGAACAAGCTTTAAGTTGGAAAACATAAGAAAGTTGCTTTGGCAATTGTTACTAACCCAGCTGTAAATCTATATTTGTAATTTGTCTCTGAGAAACATCTTTAATTAGCATATATATAGAGAGATTAAACAAAGCAGCATACATTGATGCTTCTGTACGTTGATTTTCACCACCTTAATCTTATCTTATCTTATGAGGGATGTGGTGGCTCAGTGGCTAAGATGCTGAACTTGTCAATCAGAAAGATCGGCAGTTCAGCGGTTCAAATCCCTAGTGCTGCATAATGGAGTGAGCTCCCATTACTTGTCCCAGCTTCTGCCAACCTAGCAGTTCGAAAGCAGGTAAAAATGCAAGTAGAAAAATAGGGACCACTTTGGTGGGAAAGTAACAGCATTCTGTGCACCTTCAGCGTTTAGTCATGCTGGCCACATGACCACGGAGACATCTTCGGACAGTGCTGGCTTTGTAACGGAGATGAGCACCACCCCTACAGCTGGAAACGACTAGCACGTATGTGCGAGGGGAACCTTCACCTTTTAAATCTTATATCTATATCAAACCCATTATTATATTGTGCCATTGCTGAGAAAGATATGTTTTCCTCTGAGCTGTGGGATATGAGCCAATGTGTCATGGTGCATCCCCCCCTCCCCCCCCAAAAAGGTAATTAAAAGCATGCCAAAGAAGAATCAAACTGAGAAGAACCTGGAACCTGGTTCAGAGCAACATTGCCTAAAATGTGAGGAAAAGGGAAGTTATGATAATATAAAGTAGAGGTTGGCTATATGAGTCCCCGCTCAGTCAATTATTGGGAGAGGATGGCACACAGCATTTTTATAATTTAAATTTATTTACATAACTACAGCAAGGGGTGGGATTCAAATTTCTTAACAATTGGTTCTGTGGGTGTGGCCTAATTTGTGGGTTGGCTTGATGGTCATGTGACTAGGTGGGCCTGGCTTGCTGACTGGGTGTGGCTTGGTGGTCATGTGGCTTGGTGGGCGTGGCTTGTATGTAAATATTATAAATATTGATGTAAATATTGATTTTAAACAATGGTTGCAATGGCTGGGAATTTCAGGAAGCTGCATATTCATTTATTATAATATGTATGCCACTTATTCATTGGACAGGCAATTTCACTTCACTTTTTTCTTAATTACTGCAAAAAACATATTCTAGGGCTCCATATTCTGTAAAGCCATGTAATGGTTTATCTTTATCTTTTGTGTGTGTCTTCAAGTCAATCCTGACATCTTCCTGGAAACATCCCTGCAGTTTTCTTGGCAAGATTTCTGAAAGGATTTGCCACTGCCTTCTTCCTAGGGCTACTGAAACAGTGAGCGGCCCAAGGTCACCCAGCTGGCTTTGGGCAGGGGTGGGATTCTACCAGTTCACACCTATTCTCTAGAACCGGTTGTTAACATTCTAAGCACTTCAGAGAATCGGTTGTTAGAAGAAATTACTGGCCTAATCCTGTAAGGAAGGCAGGAAGGAAACATTCTGGTGTTGCTTACAGAAACTGCCTCTCTGTTAACCCTTATTACATTCTTGGCAGGACTAGACTTCCTGTCTCAGGAGATTTTTTTCCCCTCCTTTGCTGGTACTTTGCTTGTGTGGAGTGATCATTCAAAGTTACAATGGCACTGAAAAAAGTGACTTATGGCCACTTTTCATACTTATGACTGTTGCAGCATCCCCACAGTCATAAGAGGCCAGGTGAGATGCGTGCCTTGATGTGAGTGATGTTGAGTTGGCCACACCCAGCCAATAACATGACCACCAAGCCATGTCCACCCAATCACATGACCACCAAGCCACACCCACCACCTAAGCACACCCACCACCTAACCCACGCCCACAGAACCGGTTGTTAAAAATTTGAATCCCACCCCTGCTTTGGGCCTAAGGTGGGACTAGGCACTAGGGTAAGGTGGGACTACAATTCAGCCTCTTTGTTTCAAGCTTCATGCCTTAACCACTGCACCAAAATGGCTCCTAAGGAATGTATCTGGAGCTTAAACACCCAGATAATTTCTTAATATGAAACAACCTGGGGCATATGTTTCTAAAATCTACTTTACATTGGATTCCACAATCTGAAAGCCTCTCAACATCCATGGCAATGGTGAGGGGGGAAAGGAAAAATAGAAAAAAAGAAACAAGATTTATATGACTCTCATATAAATACAAGATTACTTTAATGATGAACAGAAATAGTTTGTAATTTCTCAATTTATAAAACAAAGTTTAATCCCAAATTCTATATTTTTGTGCCTGTCAGACAGATGAACAGGTGTCTAAGCACCAGGTTATAACAAATATGACCAGACAATATAAGAAAGAGAAAACATTAAAGAAATAATGAACCTTGGAATTCATGTACCAAGAGAACTCTTACATATGCTATCCCCTTTTATATCAATAATGCAGGATAGATGTTCTAAGAACAGACAACATAACTCAATTTTAAAAGAATATGAAATAAGAATAAAAAAATGAAACATAAACCTTCAGCAATATAACAAGCAAACCATGCTACTGCTCCTAAGGTGAATATTCAACCTATATATTTTATATAATAACCATTAATGCCTGTCGGAAACAGAAGGGCATTGTCAGCATGCTAACCCCGATGATGCTGTTCACAATGTTCATGATCAGGCCCCAGTTGGAACCTGGAGGCACCGAAAGAGGCCATGGCCGGGGGGGTGGGGGGAAGAAAGGACACGAGGGAGAGCGGGCAGGTGAAACAGGGAAGGGAGCCTGGGAAGAGGGAGGGCAAGGATGGCTCTCTACGCCCGCATGGAGCACCAGACTACAGCGGAGGAGAGGAGTCAGCGGGCCGCTTCGAGCACCAACATCCCACCAAAACAAACTCTTCTCTTGCAAGCTGATTCCAACTGCACACGTCCTCATTTCCCTGCTCTGTTGGCGCTTCCAGGAGGTGACATTCCACCTATCTGGAATTCTTAGCCTTTACCTTGGTCTTCCCTGGTGACCCACTTGGAGTGATGGTCAGGACATCTTCCTGACCATTGCTAACATCAGCAAAAACCACTCGGCTTCGAGTGGGTCTCCGGGGAAGATCAAGGCGAAGACTAAGAATTCCACATATAAAAGCATACACACACACACACACCAGCCCCAGCCTTCCCAAAGCACCTGGCTGCCTCCCATTTGACTGCTGGGGTAGCAGGTTCTCATGGCCCTGCTGCTTTAAGCACCTCCACTTGCTTAAAGCAGGGCCATGAGCACACACACACACATACACACACACACACTTGCCCCAACCCTCCCAAAGCACCTCTGTGGACGGTAGAGGCGACGGACCTGGCTGCCCCCTGTTTGACGGTGCTGCTTATGGGCCGTGGCTGGGTCCACTACCTGCCATGTGGTAAGGAGAGATGGAAGAGCACTGTGTGGCAGCTTAGCCGGCCAGCCAAGCCCAGGGATGTTGGGGGGGAGCAGCTAGGAAGGCTGGGCGAGGCCTGGGGAACCCCAGGGACAGTGGGGAAGGGCAGACTTACCTGTGAGCAGACAGATCGGCTTCTTTCACCTGCTCTTGCTGGGAGAACCTCTCTCGGCAGAGCGAAAAGCTTACAAGGACCCTCCCTTCGGGAAACAGCTCCTGGGCGGCAGAGAGAAACAGGATTCAACCGGGCTGCTTTCCTACTGCCCAGGAGCGAAAGGCAGGCAGCAATGTCTGGCCTGGCAGGCAAAAGCAGACTGCAGGCATGTCGCGCATGCGCATGATGTTGCACATGTGCAATAGGGACTGACTGGGCAGGGAGTGGAGAAGCAGATGGAGAGAGGCGGAGCCAGCCAGGGGTCCATTTTACTGGTTCTCTGAACTACCAGAAGCCCTAACATCCATTTCTATAGAACCGGACAGAACCGGTAGAATCCCACCACTGAAGCTGCCCCTTAACAGAATAAGATCTGTTTTCTCTCCAGCCTTGGATCTGCAGGATAGAAAGGAGCAATTGTTCTGCATTTACATTCCAGGCAAGCATTTGTTGGTTCTGCCACACAAGGAGAAACTTTTGCTCCATTCCCCTAAAGAAATGAATCCTAAAAGGGAAAGAAGAATTGCATTTATTATTCACAAAGCTTCCAAGAAATGAATATTACTTGAGCTGACATAGTCAACATCATTGTTCTTCAGATCTAAATAAGTACTTAAGAACATATAAACATAGCTCGAGAAGAAAATGGATCAAGAGTGCAGCTACTTTTATATTTAGTGATTTATTTGTGAAAGGAGGGAATAAAACAATGGGGAGACTGGAGGCTTTTTATTATAGACATACTTTTTTCCTTTTTAAAATTGCTCTATTAAATCTCATCTTTTATTTATTTATTTATTTATTTATTTATTTATTTATTTATTTATTTATTTATTTATTTATTTATTTATTTATTTATTTATTTATTTATTTATTTTATTAATAGGTTTTATATACCGCCCTTCTCCCGAAGGACTCAGGGCGGTGAACAGCCAACTAAAATACATATAGACAAATATAAATATTGTTAAAAAAGAATTCAATCCTAGGCTGCCCCAATTAAAATCTAAAACCCCCAATTAAAATAAATTAAAACTTTTGTACCCCATCCCAACTAATCTAAAACCCCATTTAAAATCCCATTTGAGTCAGCTCAGGCCGGCCTGCTCGAAGAGCCAGGTCTTCAGGTCACGTCTGAATGCCCTCACGTCATTGGTCGTTCGTAGTCCCGGGGGCATCCCCTTCCAAAGGGCGGGTGCCCCCACAGAGAAGGCCCTATTCCTCGGGGTCACAGGCGTCGGGACCCGAAGGAGACCCTCTCTGTGGGAGCGCACCGGTCGGTGGGAGACTACTGGCAGAATGCGGTCTTGTAAGTATCCTGGTCCGATGCCATGGAGCGCTTTAAAGACCAAAACCAATACTTTAAAGCGAACCCGGAAGGCCACCGGCAACCAGTGCAGCTCGCGCAGGAGGGGCGTTACGTGAGAGTATCTCGACGCCCCCATAACTACCTGCGCGGCTGCATTTTGTACCAGTTGAAGCCTCCGGGTGCTCCCCGCAGGGAGCCCCATGTAGAGGGCATTACAGTAGTCCAGACGGGAGGTGACCAGGGCATGAGTGACTGTGCGTAAGGCGTCCTGATCGAGAAAGGGTCACATCTGGCGTATCAGGCGAACCTGATAAAAAGCCCCCCTGGAGACGGCCATAATATGATCTTCCAAAGACAGCCGTACATCCAGGAGGACACCAAGATTGCGGGCCCCTTCTGTGGGGGTCAGGATCTCATCCCCAATAGTCAGCGACGGAGTCAGCTGACTATATCGGGCCGCCGGAAACCACAGCCACTCGGTCTTGGAAGGGTTGAGTCGAAGCCTGTTCTCGCCCATCCAGTTCCGCACAGCCTCCAGGCAACGGGCCATAACCTCCACAGCATCGTTGGGGTGGTTTGGGGTGGAGATGTAAAGCTGAGTGTCATCAGCATAAAGATGGCATTTCACCCCAAAACCACGTATGATCTCTCCCAGCGGCTTCACATAGATGTTGAACAGAAGAGGGGAGAGGACCGACCCCTGAGGCACCCCACACATGAGGGGCCTAGGGGTGGACCTCTCCCCCCCCGTCAACACAAATTGCGAGCAGTCCGAGAGGAAGGACGAGAACCACCACAAAACGGTGCCCCCAATTCCCAACCCCTCCAACCGCCGCAATAGGATACTATGGTCGATAGTATCAAAAGCCGCTGACAGATCTAAGAGGACCAGGACAGAGGAATAACCTCTGTCACGGGCCCTCCAGAGATCATCTACCAACGCGACCAATGCTGTTTCGGTACTGTGCCCGGGCCTGAAGCCCGATTGGAACGGATCTAAATAGAATGCTTCCTCCAGATACTGAGGGAGCTGACGCGCCACCACACTCTCAACAACCTTCGCCACGAAGGGAAGGTTGGAGACAGGACGATAGTTATTCAAAAGAGCCGGGTCCAGGGAAGGCTTCTTGAGGAGGGGCCGCATCACCGCCATTTTCAGGGCAGTCGGAAGCGCCCCCTCCATCAACGAAGCGTTGACAATCCCCTGGAGCCAGCCTCGTGTCACCTCTCTGGAGGTAGAAACCAACCAGGAAGGGCACGGGTCCAGTAAACATGTGGTGGCATTCAGCCTCCCCAGTAATCTGTCCACATCCTCGGCGATCACAGGATCGAACTCCTCCCAGATAACCGTCTCAAGACCTGCCCCGGACACCTCCCCCGGGACCACCCAACTGGAGTCCAGCCCATCCCGAATCTGAGCGATTTTATCATGCAGAAATCGGGAAATCTCTTCTGCCCTAATCTGCAAGAGGTCCTCCCGCGCTCTCGGCTCAAGCAGGGAGCGGATCACTCTAAACAGGGCAGCAGGCCGATTTTCTGCCGACGCAATAAGGGCAGAGAAGTGTGAACTCTTCGCCGCCTCTATCGCCACTAGGTAGGTCCTAATATAGGACCTCACCTGTGTCCGGTCAGACTCAGCACGACTGGCCCTCCAGATGCCCTCCAGACATCTTTTCCGGCATTTCATCCCCCTCAGCTCCCCCGTAAACCACGGAGCCAAGTCAGAGGTCGCAAAGGCACAACTCGATCCAGAGCCTCAGCGGCCAACCTATCCCAGGTGGCCACCACGTCTGTGGCCGAGTTATGAGCCAGAGTTTCAGGAAAAGGCCCAAGCTCCATCTGAAATTGTTCAGGATCCATCAGGCGCCTGGGGCGGAACCATCTCCTCGGCTCCGCCTCCCTGCGATGGGGGGTGGCGGCACCGAAGTCCAGTCTAAGAAGAGAATGATCGGACCATGACAAGGGTTTTATAACTAGGTCCCTGGCACGATCATTCAACCACTGACCAGAGGCGAAAATCAGGTCCAGTGTGTGTCCCCCCATGTGAGTGGGGCCAGAAACTAATTGGGTCAGATCCATGGCCGTCATGGAAGCTAGGAACTCCCGGGCCACCCCAGAGGTTTCCCCGAGCGAAGGCAGGTTGAAATCACCCATGACTAAAAGCCTGGGGGTTTCAACCGCCAGCCCGGCTATCACCTCGAGGAGCCCGGGCAGGGCCGACGACACGTGGCAGGGAGCCAGGTATGTTATCAAAAGGCCCATCTGAACCCCCCGACCCCACTTCACAAAGAGAAACTCACAACCAGCCGTCTGAGGGACAGTGGCCTCCCTAGGACAAAGGACTTCTCTAATAATCGCCGCCACCCCACCACCCCTTCCCTGAGACCTCGGTCGATGGAATGCTTGGAAACCTGGTGGGCACATCTCTACCAGAGGGACGCCACCCTCTGGGCCCAACCAGGTTTCGGTGACCCCCGCCAGGTCCGCACCCTCCTCCTGAATAAGATCGCAGATCAGGGGGGCCTTGTTAACGATGGACCTGGCATTACATAACATCAGCCGGGTACTCAGGGCCTGAGACTCTGCACAACCAGGCCTGCCAGACGGGTCGGGAGGGTCGGAGCGCGCCACCGCTTGGAGACAGCGGGCACGCGATCCCCTAACCTGATATGGCCCTCTACCCCCGTCATATCTGCCCCTCCCACTTATGGTGCCAATGAGACCCGCCCCCTGTTGTCCGAATTGTGTTCGCCCCCACGACTCATGACCCTCTGGGCCCTCCCAGACGTGCACTCCAGCCTGGCTGACTCCAAACCCCCCCGGGTTATCCCCCAAACCCAGACCGGGTATCCTCCCTAACCCCAATAGGTTACCAACCCCCAACCCTCTCTTCGTCACCCTCCCCAACCTCGATAAAACCCTGAATAAAAATTTAAAAAGTTTAAAACCCCCTCTAAAAATCCTTTTTTGATTGCCGTGCTGATCTTTTGAATTCACTTCAGTGTAATTCAATCTTTTGAATTCACTTCAGTGTAAAGCTTATGTGCCAGCAATAATATTAACTTTTTAATCAATAACTGTCAGGCTACGGAACTTCTTCCCATTCAAACAATAAGAATGAACTTCTGAGAACCGAACTTATCAAAAGGAACCCTTTATTGAGATGAGACAGTCCAGTAGGAATTCAAAGCAGCGTCTGAGGTCCCTCAGGCATACAGTGATAGATAAGGGAGTTTAGAATCCCCCCCCCATCCCAATGTTTACTTAGGGAAACAAAAGCCAATATGTTAATTCCCCTCCCAGCCTCTCTGGGAGGGGATCCTTCCCTTTTAGGAAGGTTTTTTCTCATGTAGCTTTCCCAAGACGTACCTAACTTCCTCCCCCACCCCCTTTTTAGAACGGACTGTTTTTGGAGATTTCCCAGAGCACTTCATTGTGGAGTTTTATGGACCCCTCATCTCCTGGCTGTGCCTCTCAGATGTGTTAGATTCTGGCCATCTGGCTTATTTCCCCCCCATTGTATCATGTATGGGTGTGCATATTCGATATAAGGTTAAATATATTCAGGTTACATCAAGAAAGGATTTCTTTATCAGTTCCCCCCCCCCCCTTTTCTTCTTCCTCTGAAGAAATGACAGATACACGGATCTGACATCCTGCCCTCCTTTAAAAAACCGATAGGTCTACCTGAAAAACAAAAATCATGCGTTACATGTGCAGTTCAGGATGGTTTATCAGGGTATTTTAGGTGGAACTTTCGTAGTAATGTGGGTGCTTTCACATGTCTTTTGGCTACCCACTCATTTTCTGAGGAAGGAAGGTGTTTCCAAGCTACTAAATATTGTGTGGATCCACGGTAAGTGCGTGAATCAAGGATGTCTTTAATTTCAAAATGTTGTTCCCCATGTATCATGATGGGGGTTGGGGGTGTGGGAAGGGGGGGTCTGAGGTTTGAAGTGATCTCCGGTTTGAGCAAGCTACAGTGAAATACTGGATGAATCTGCCTAAGAGTTTTTGGAAGATGAAGCTCTACCGTCACGGGGTTGATAATTCTGGAGATGGGGAATGGCCCAATGAATTTTGGTCCTAATTTCTTAGAAGGTTGTAATGATTTTAAGAATTTTGTGGACAAATATACACGGTCTCCAATCTTGAAAGGTTTAGGTTCACAGCGTTTTTTGTCTGCTTGAGTTTTGTAAACTGCTCTAGCTTCCCGTAGAGATAATCTTACCACTGGCCACATGGCTTGTAAATTATCCATCCACTCCTTAAGGGAGGGGATTTCAGGTTCTTTGGTGGGTAGTTCCGGCATGGGGTTGAATTCTGGGCCCGTTGCTACGTGGAATGGGGTGAACCCTGTGCTACTATGGACTGAGTTATTGTATGCTACCTCTGCAAAAGGAAGAAGGTCAGTCCAATTGTCCTGCTGGTGATTAATAAAACATCTTAAATATTGTTCTAATACACAATTCACTCTCTCTGATGCTCCATCCGTATGGGGATGGTTCGAAGACGATAATCCCTGGGTGGAGCCTAATAGGTTTAAAAACGCCCGCCAAAATTTGGATGTGAACTGAACACCCCTATCTGAGATAATTCGTTGGGGGGCTCCATGAAGGCGATAAATGTGTATTAGGAACATCTTTGCCAATGATCTGGCAGTTGGGATCTTTTGGCATGGAATAAAATGAACCTGTTTGGAAAAAAGATCAGTTACAACCCAAATGACAGTATTCCCAGCACTTTCGGGAAGTTCCACTATAAAGTCCATAGAGATCTCTTTCCAGGGAGCAGAAGGGTCTGCTACTGTTTGTAAAAGTCCAGGATATTTTCCTTGTCTTCTCTTTGCAGCAGCACAGATGGGGCAGCTCGCAACATAGTTTTCAATGTCCTTTTTGAGGGACGGCCACCAAAATTGTCTTTTGATGAGGTGCAGGGTTTTTACAAAACCAAAGTGTCCTGCTATTTTGGAGTCGTGGCAGCGTTTCATGAGTTCCATTCTCTGGCTTGCAGGGACATAAAGCTTGTTTTCTACCCAAGCCAGTTCATCTTTGAGTAAGCACATGTTTCTGTTAGCCTGGAACCAATCATCTTTAAGTAGTGCCTCCTTAAATATTGACGTCGTTGTGTCTTCAGTCAGGGATGATTTATTTTTCTCTTGTGCCCGGGTGATTACCTTGGCTGCTAGTTGGGTCGGTTGGATCATCGGTTTTATAACTTCAATCTTTTTGCTGTTGTATTGGGGTTTCCTGGACAGTGCATCTGCTAAGAAATTCTTTCTCCCAGGAAAATATTTGAGAGTGAAATTAAAACGTTCAAAATATCGAGCCCACCTTGCTTGTTTTTCGGAGAGTTTCCGTGGATTTCTCAGAGCTTCCAGATTTTTGTGATCAGTCCATACTTCAAAGGGGATTTGGTTTCCTTCCAGGAAATGTCTCCATGTGAGCATTGCCCACCGCACAGCATATGCCTCTTTCTCCCATAAGGCCCATCTTTGCTCGGTTTCCGTCAGTTTCTTAGATGTATAAGCACATGGTTGTAATTGTCCACTTTCATTCTTTTGGAGGAGGACTGCCCCAACTGCAACATCACTGGCGTCTGCTTGGATGACAAAAGGTTGTTCGGGATCTGGGTGCTTAAGGACCGGTTCTGCTGCGAACAGGCGTTTGAGTTTCTCGAATGCTGCTTGGCATTCCATTGTCCAGATGAGGGGTTGCCTAGGCTTGGGTTTTTCCCCCCCCCCCTTCATTTTTAGCAAGTTTGTGATAGGGAGGGCGATGTTTGCAAAAGCTGGAATGAATTGGCGATAAAAATTTGCAAACCCCAGAAAACTTTGCAATTGTTTGCGTGTGTGGGGTGGATCCCAGTCCAATACAGCTTTCACTTTCTGTGGGTCCATCTCTATTCCCTCATGGGATATTCTGTACCCCAAATAGTCAATTTTCTCTTGGTGGAACTCACATTTGGAGAGTTTTGCATATAGTTTAGCGTCTAAGAGTTTTGTGAGGACTGCACGGAGTAGCTTGATGTGTTCTTCCATCGTTTCCGTGTAGATTAAAATATCATCAAGATAAACTAAAACCCCTTTAAATAAAAATTCATGAAGGGTTTCATTGATCAATTGCATAAACACTGCAGGCGCTCCTTGCAGTCCAAAAGGGAGCACTTTAAATTGGTAGCATCCCAATGGTGTGTTAAAAGCTGTCTTCCACTCATCCCCTTCCTTTATTCTGATGCGGTAATATGCTTCCCGTAGGTCTAACTTTGAAAAAATTTTTCCTTTCGAGAGGTGGGCTAACATGTCCTTCATGAGGGGGAGTGGATACATATTTTCTATGCAAATGCAGTTCAATTTTTTATAATTAACACAAAGACGCATGGAGCCATCTTTCTTTTCACGGAATAACACTGGGGCCACTATTTTTGGTCTGGCGGGTTCGATGAAATCCCGCTTTAAGTTTTTATCGATAAATGCTCTGAGTTCTTTCAGTTCTCTGGGAGACATGCAATACATTTGTGGTTTTGGGAGTTTAGCCCCTGGTAGGATTTCGATAGCACAGTCTGTGGCTCGATGAGGTGGGAGTTCATCATAAGCTTCCTCACTAAATGCTTGGGCCAGATCCTGGTACTCATGGGGGATGTTAATGGGTTTCACAGACTGTCCGGTCATGGCTGATTCTCTGTTCTCTTCCCCATTCTTTATCCTTTCCTCTGAGCTTTTTGCAAATATTACATCTCTCTGGAATTTTATGGTTCCTGTCCTCCAATTTATTTTTGGATTCCATTTCTGTAGCCATGTGAGACCCAGAACTAGTGGCTCTTCCATCCCTGGGGCTACAATGAATGTGAGCATCTCCCTGTGTTTTCCTAGTCTTAATTTCAATGGTTCTGTGGTAAACCTGGCTGGCTCCCCTGCCGCTATGGTTCCATCTAATTGGCAGAAAGCGATGGGATTTTCCATTTCTTTCAGTTGGATTCCCAATTTATCTGCAAGGACGGGTTTGATTAGGCATCGAGTGCATCCCGAGTCCAGCAACGCTGTAACTTCCTCCCCCTTCCCTTGGCTGGGGATAAACAGTCTCAGGGGTAGGGTGATTGGTTCAATTGGATTGCTTACCAGCGGGTCATCCTCTGGATCACTTTCGGACTGGCTCAGGTCCCCTCGGAGCGTTTGGGATTCTTTCTCAGGTTTGGGAGGGGGTCGGAATCCCACATCTACTCGGCCCCTCAGGCCAGTCTCCTTCCCTCGAGGGCTGGATGTTGTGGGTTTCCTCCCTGATGGGTGGTCTAGCTTTCTGGCAGGAGTCTTCGAGTGGCATTCTGCTGCGCGGTGTCCCTCCTTTCCACACTTAAAGCAACCAGGCGTTCTTGGAGTCATGGTGGATTGGGGTTTGAAAACTTCCCGTTTCCCCAGGGGTGGGGATCTTTTCCAAAACTTACCAGCACGGTGCCGGTTCCGAGTCATGTCTATCTCTGCCTCCTCTGCCATCATGTACCATTCATGCAAGAGGTTTGGGGCCCCACGGGCCAGGCAGGCAGCGTATAGATCATCATTTAGTCCATCTTTGAACCAGCAGACTAAGATATCCTCTGGCCAATCTACCCGGCCCGCCAGGTCACGAAATTCCTCGGTGTATTCTGCTACCGGGCGACGACCTTGTTTCACGACTCTGATGCGGTCTCGGGCTTTTCTATCGGCAAGCGGGTCCTCGAAACGGTGGCGTAAGGCTGTCATAAAGCGATCTAAGTTTCTTAATTCTGGGGCATTGACGTTGTGGAGCGTTACCATCCATCTGGCTGCCGCCCCTTCAAGAGCTAGGGTGACAATTCGCACCCGGGATCCTTGGGTTGGTAAATCCTGTCCATATTCTTGCATGTAGGTGAGCACTTGTGCCAGGAAAAATCCCAATTTCTGGGGGTCTCCATCGAATTTTACCCCCAAGGGTGGAACCTTCCTCTGTAATTGTATGTTTCTGGGTTGGCCAGGGTTAATTCCCTGATCCGGGGCGTTTAAGGGACGGGTACCTGGTGTGGCTGCTGGTTCTTCAGCTTGTCCCTCTTCCCGCTCAATCTCCACTGAATCCGGGGTGGTGGCTCGGATTCTCTCACCTTCTGATTCCCTCGCTCTCCTGCGTTGTCGTCTTTGTGCATCCCCCATGTCGAGGTTCTCCAGGGCTTCCCTCACTAGGCGATTGATGTACCGTCTCATTCGGTCATCGGCCGGTGGCTCCTCATCCCATTCTTCCTGATTCGATAGGGCCTCTAGCTCCAATTTCCACACAGGTTTGCGATTTCCTCGGGTGAGGGTTACTCCCCTGGTTCTTCCATTCCAGGTGTCTCTCTTTCCTACACCTATAGACCACCGGGGCTTGGTGGAGGATTCGCAGGCAGCCTCGCTGTCTTCGATGGGGCGCATCGAGTCAGTATCTGGCTGGGTAACTGTTGACGTTTTTCCCCAGCATTCGGCTTCCCCTTGCTCCTTGCTGTATTCAGACATTTTTTTCTTCTCTTGCAGGATCCCCTCGGTAGAGTGAATTGTTTAAAAAAAAATTCCTCTCCGGGTTGACCTCTATTGCAGACGCTGCTTTATGTCAGGCTACGGAACTTCTTCCCATTCAAACAATAAGAATGAACTTCTGAGAACCGAACTTATCAAAAGGAACCCTTTATTGAGATGAGACAGTCCAGTAGGAATTCAAAGCAGCGTCTGAGGTCCCTCAGGCATACAGTGATAGATAAGGGAGTTTAGAATCCCCCCCCCCATCCCAATGTTTACTTAGGGAAACAAAAGCCAATATGTTAATTCCCCTCCCAGCCTCTCTGGGAGGGGATCCTTCCCTTTTAGGAAGGTTTTTTCTCATGTAGCTTTCCCAAGACGTACCTAACTTCCTCCCCCACCCCCTTTTTAGAACGGACTGTTTTTGGAGATTTCCCAGAGCACTTCATTGTGGAGTTTTATGGACCCCTCATCTCCTGGCTGTGCCTCTCAGAGGTGTTAGATTCTGGCCATCTGGCTTCTTTCCCCCCCATTGTATCATGTATTGGTGTGCATATTCGATATAAGGTTAAATATATTCAAGTTACATCAAGAAAGGATTTCTTTATCAGTTCCCCCCCCCCCTTTTCTTCTTCCTCTGAAGAAATGACAGATACACGGATCTGACAATAACATTGATAATCTCCAATAACAATCAGAATATAATAACCATACACACCTTACAACAAACAATATAATGAAAAATAAATTGCGTAACATATCAAAGAAAAATTATCCAAAATAATTAGCCATCGTTTAGTGAACTAATGAACTTAAAATAGGCACTTCCCAAGTGGTTTCTCAAAAAGCACCAATACAATTAGCCCACAACTTATGACTAATCACTTAGTGACTGATTGAAGTTATAACAGATCTTAAAAAAATACTTATGATCTGGGTTTGAAGTTCCAACAGCCAGGGTCCCTCACATGAAATCACATGACCAAATTTTGGGTGTTTGGCAACTGGTTTGCATTTATGGCCATTTGCAGAATAGCAATAGCAATAGCACATAGACATATACTGTTTTATAGCCCTCTGTAAGCGGTTTACAGAGTCAGCCTACTGCCTCCAACAATTTGGGTCCTCATTTTACCCATCTCGGAAGGATGGAAGGCTGAGTCAACCTTGAGCCTGGTGGGATTCGATCTGCCAAATTGTAGGCAGCTGGCTGCAGCAGAAGTAACTTGCAGTACTGCACTCTAACCACTGCTCCACCAAGGCTCCTGCGATCTTTGACTGTGACTTACAATGTTATTTGCCAGAAACCAGTGTTTATTTCCAGTTTCCAGAAAAAATATTGGAAAAAACCAGCCAGACTGGGAGGGAAACTCAGGAAGGAGATCAGTCTCAAAACTCTTGTGGTTGTACAATGATTCAAGGCTAATTTCCCACTTGAGTTCTCCTTCCTTCCTGGCTAGCTGTTTCCCGACAAAAAATGCCCTTTGCAAACAATGGGTTTGTTTAATCACTACAGCATTCCCTTTAACCACCACAAAAACGGTCCTAAAATTGGGCATTGTGATGTGAGGACCTGCTTAGTCAACAGCACAAATTATAACTGCAATTCTGAGTTCAATTAGGGTTGTAATTCAAGGACTACTTGTAGTATTGATGCTAACTTGATCCTGGCCTTTCTGTGTTACAATTTCATAAAAGGGGATCAGTAATGAAAAGAAAATTCCATCTTGATGGCCCCCAGTGCTAACCTCTTTCAGAGTGGGAATACAAACTGCCCTTCTTTTCAGATATTTATGTCCATTATTTATCGTGTGGCAACATTTTAAAGGAAACTCCAAAACTGTATGAGATCTCTCAAACTGGACTCAGAGAGATCACAAACTGCCAATCTCTCCCCTTCCCATGTGATGACCCAGGGTGGGATACAAAACAAACATAGTCACAGAAAACAGGTGAAGCCCCTTTCATTCCTTCACTTTGCTTTCAAGCTCCGAACATCTTTGATGGAACACAAAAAAACTCCCACACAAACAGTTACAAGAAGAAGGAAAAAAGCAACACAAACCAGGCAAAATAAGGGCTAGAGGATGTCCACAGATAATACACACTGGGAAGGACCCCAAACTCATAGAGGAACTATAAACTAGAGATATTTACACACTTTGTTTCCAGTGTTTGCCAGTATGCAGGTCCAAACTCTTATTCAGTTGTCACACCTGCAGTCCATGAAGAGGATCAAGGCCCTCTCCTCCCAAGGAGACCCCGTCTCTCTCTTATCCTCTCCTCCCAGCATGCCCTAGGATGGATAGGGGATGGGCCTGGGCCCTTCTCTGACTGCCCAGCCAGCCTCTGCTCTTCCCCAGCCTCCTCCACAACCTCCAGAGCCACATTTCCACTCCCTGTCAGCTGTTCCTCCTCTCCCTCAGAGTCAGTCTCCACCAGGGGTATGACACTCCCCTCCCACCAGCTAGGGAAGTGGAAACTATGGCTTGCTATCACACAGGCCAGTGAGCTGCTGGAGATGATAGATCAGAGACATCCTGAAGGCCTCAGGTACCCCACCGACCATGACCCTAGGAAACAGCTGTCTATGCCAGGGATCTCCAACCTTGGCAACTTTAAGACTTGTGGACTTCAACTCCCAGAATTCCTCAGTCAGCTGGCTGAAGAATTCTGGGAGATGAAGTCCACAAGTCTTAAAGTTGTCAAAGGTTGGAGACCCCTGGTCTATGCTAAGTCATAATACCTAAAAAGAAAAAAAAAATGAGAAGCCTAGCACAAACCTTCTCAAATCAGCTTTTTAATATGAATCAAATAACTTTTTATTACAGTCATAAACCAGTATAATTTTTAATATAGCATATGCGGTGTGTATTTCCTGGGAGAAATGCACGGATTTCATTTTTTTTTTTAGGATTAAGTTTTAAATTAAGTTTCCTATTCTTTTCGCTTCACCAAAACAGAAACTATGACACAAAATAAAAGTACCGGTAGAGAAATATATTGAAATGTTGTCCTACTAGCTATCATAGAGAGCCATAGCTCAAATGGCTGTTGAGGCACTTCTGATTCTGATTTGAGAAATAAAGCAAAGGACAAATCGGTTTTGGGTGATTTCACAACCTTTAATTCAAGCAAGAATTTCACCAGTAGACCTCAGGAGTTGTTTGAATAATATCAGTATCCATCTGCTACACAAAATTAATTTGCTCTATTAAGTTTGGGCACAAAGCTTAGATTTAACTAGATTTCAGCTTCCCTTTTTCAGTGTCTTAAGTCTGCTCCATAGCTCCACTTTAAAAATATTATTTTATATATATTTTCACGCTATTTTGTATAACCTTTATAAAACAGACTGTCTTTTTCGAGGACCTTCATCCTAACATACTGGGAAATATGAATGTTGAATGGCATTGAAAAGCAAGCATTTTGTAAATTCTCCCTGAAATACAACCCGATAAAAAATATTTCCCATCCCTATGGAAGGCAAAAATTAGCCTCAAAAATGAAATGGCTGAAACTGCAGCACAATATATTAAATATGCAATTTACTATAATGATGCAATGTTTCATAATAACAATTTTTTATTTAGACAGTTTTTGTAAGTGGAAAATAACACTATTTGTCACGGCCTGAAAATTGCTTGTTTAGCAGAGTGTGTTTCCTTAACAATATATATTTCAATCTTAAGGGGCGATTCCAGGGGTGGGATTCAGTTTTTTTAACAACGGGTTTTGTGGGCGTGACTTAGTTGGTGGGTGTGGCTTGGTGGTCATGTGACTGGGTGGGCATGGCCAACTCAACATCACTCATGTCAAGGGGTGCTCCTCCTCACCTGGCCTCTCATGACAGTGGGGATGCTGCAATGGTCATAAGTGAAAAATGGTCATGTCACTTTTTTCCATTGTAACTTTGAATGGTCACTAAATGAACTGTCAAAGATAACCTGTACAAAAATACAAAAAGTTTCTTTGCTTGCAAAAAGCTGCCCTAAATACCAATCATTAGATTAAAAATACCTGCAAGTTGGAGTTACAAATCAGGCCACAGCACTTTGAGGAATGAAAATAGTTAACATGCAGTGATAACTATCAAGCAGCCAACTCTTGCTCATAAAGTGAAACCCTTTAGCAGAGAGGTCATTTAAGCTCTCCAGGAAAAGCACACCCAGGAAAAGCTATCCTTAGATCCATTTGCACCACTTAAAAATACCAGCTGGTCTCACTCACCTCACAAGATATTCTAAGGAAATAATCCAGATTTAAGGAAAGGTCACATGCCCCCCAGAAAGGCAGTGCCAAATTTGCATCCTGACTCTTGGAAGTATACCCCAAAAGAACAGTGCCAGATAGTACTAAAGCAGTGAGGAAGACCCCCTCCCCCGATAGAAAAAGAAACCACGAGGCAGGGAAAAATTCAAACACAATACAAATAATTAAATCTAACAGTAGCTGTTGCTTGTTGAAGCTGAATAGGGAAAATTATCCCATTATTATTATTATTATTATTATTATTATTATTATTATTATTATTAATAATAATAATAATAATAATAATAATAATAATAATAATAATAATAATAATAATAGTTGTTGTTGTTGTTGTTATTGTTATTGTTATTATTTATATACCGCTCCTCTCCCGAAGGACTCGGAGCGGTGCACAGCCATACAATTAAAACATTAAATATATAAAAGTTAAAACTAAATTAAACTAAAGGCCCTGGCTGAAAACAATTAAAACCCCTCCCTAAAACCCTAAAATTTGATATAAAAATTAAAATACCCAAATCTAAAATCAGCCCAAGCCGGCCTGGTCAAAGAGCCAGGTTTTCAAGGCACGCCTGAAGGTCCCCAGGTCCGTGGCTGTACGTAACTCCAGAGACAACTCATTCCAGAGGGCAGATGCCCCCACAGAGAAGGGCCTATTCCTCGGGGTCACCAGTCAGTACATAGATGCACAGGATTAAACGTCACCAAGCACAGAATTAACCTTCACCAAAAAACAGTTTTAGACCAAAACTCAGAAAGGGTATGTAAACTCACGTTTGAATGTCAATCTTTCTAGCTAGCCAAGAAGCCTTGCTGAATGTCATTCATCTTGGTTCCCTGTCACTAAAAGCTTTGCTTCATTATTCAATTATTTCTTCAAAGTGATGATTGTCCAGGAAAGTATTTCCTCCCAATAGCAGTATAAAAATCTTAAAACAACCCTTCCCCTTTAAGAAAGCCAAGCCTCAGAAACTCTGTAGACAGGAAGTCTAGGCTGTCTGCCAAGAATGTAATAAGGGTGGAAAAAAACAAAAGGAGATTGCTTCTAACTACTGATTCTCCAAACTGCTTAGAAAGTTAACAAGGGGCTCTATAGAACCGGATAGAACCAGTAGAATCCCACCCCTGGGCGATTTCCTTGTCTTGAATATAATAACAAATATCAGTGTTTACATGGGTCAACCTTCTCAAAGAATGCAGTTTTCTTAAAGTTTTATAATAGCTTTTTTCTTATATTATTGCAACTCATTTCCTTTTCTCATTCTCACTGCTACAACGTTTTGATACATTTTTTTGCAAAAATGATGAAATCCTAAATTCCCAGCAACAGAACAAATGGGATGGGATAAATTATCTGAATAAAAATCCTTAATTGGTTATGCTGATTGAGGAGATGAACGCTTAAATCTGGAAAGTAACTACCATACAAAAGACATATTTTACAAAGTGGATAACTTTGACAATCTTAACATGGCGACTCATATACTTTGTGATATATTGCAGAAATCATGCTTGCGGATCTCCAGAGTCCTGCCCTATGTTTCATCATGAGAGGCAAAAATGAAAGGCCGAAGCCTTGAGATTTGCCATTTGCCAGTTATTTTTTCTGCATTTTACTTAATCCTAGATTGGTCTTCAGGACCCATGAGTGGGGAACAGAAGTGGGAAGATTTATTAATCTGCCATCCTGCATGACAACTTCTCAAGGACATTCTCTATGAGGTGTGTAGACTCTATAAATCTATAGAAGATCTTCAGACCCCTACTATCTCTCCCAGCAGGTCTGAATCATAAGAGGATGTTCACAAGTATTTAAAGAATAACAGATTTGGAAGGAACTTTGGGAGGTCCAATCCCTTCCCCCAAAGCAACCTGCACGTGCAACACTTGGCTTTACACATCACGTATTATTACTGATTGAACGATTAAATGTTTGGTACACAAAACTTATTTTTTTCCTGAGTTCTACAGATCAAAGATGACTGGTACTCATGAAAAACTGTCAAAGACACAGCTAAGCTAGTAATACCTACATACAAGAATGATAAAATGACAACAAAAAACAATAAGAACTATTTCCTTAGGTAACACAAGCTTTAATGGAAAAAGAGAGAGAGAGAGAGAAACAAATAATACAACTAGAATTTAGATGAATAAATCACTGCATGTTTTTAAATTCATTTTTCTTCAATAATTCATGTGCCATTATTTGATAATGTATCAACAAGGTCTACATATTTCTGGTATTTTAATCAAATATTTTTTTTTAAAAAAAGCTCCAAAATTCTAGCTTTATTTTGGAAGGAGATGAAAATCCTGATCATTCTTCCACGCCAGGCCTCAGGTTGAACTCATTGAATAGCAGGCATATATAGGAATGATGTTCATCCTATAATTGTATCATTGTTCCCTGTTCATCTAAATACATTGTGTGTGTGTGTATGTGTGTGTGTGTAGTATTTTTGTGTACTTTTAAAGTTTACACTTTTAGTAACCGGTAATATTTTAGAAGACATATTCCACCCTACAGTGTCTGGCTAAATTTGAGTAGATCTCATAATATATAATAGCAAGCAGTGGTAGTAGCAGCCTCCAACTTTAAAATTATTATTTTTTAATATTAGTATTCCAAGAAGATGTAAAGCCCCTGGTTATTTCAAAAGCTTGGGGAGGGGGAGGGATTGTTTTGAGGAGAATGGCTACAATATATGGGGTATTTTTGTGTATTTCCACTGGCACCAGTTTGTTGCAATAATAATTAGCTGTTTTGTGTCCTTTGTCATTTTGATGTACTGTTTTTAATCCTCTTATTGGAAAGTGTTTTTAAATTGTCTTGAGGACTCCATGGATTATGCCTATAATCCCTACTAAAGAAATAAATGGGTTCATATATACATCTTTCAACATCACTTTTCTCTAATGAAAAGATAGAGCTGAAGTAATTAGTTAGTAGTGGAGGTAATGATTGGTTGATACTTATGTGTAATACATAAATAAAAGTGCTTGTGCATGAAATTATTCACTTATTAAAAGTAATTTATTTCATTTATTAGATTAACATACCAATGGTAGTCTTTTCTCTTCAAGTGAATCAATGCTGAGAAATTGTGATTGGCTGAAAATTGCTGGCTAGTTCCATGATTAAGAGTTAGACTTGAATCAGGATCTACCTAGTCATCACTTTAAGCTCTGAAACATTTTTCATTTGATTAACATATTGATTGATTAAACTATCCTAAGCCTCTGTCATTATTACATTAAATAATTTTCTAATTGGTGGGTCACACAGATGGTATTTTGGCTTAAAAGGTAATTGCTAGATTACAAATCCAAGCCTGTATAAGGGAGTGTTCTGACCAAGGCTTCCCAAGACAGTAATTAAGCACATGCTTAGTTAAAACAACTCTTGCTTTATTTCAATGCTGGGAATTATTTTCTTTCCCAGCCGGTAATGAGTCCCAAACAGTTCCTTTGAGATAAGCACCCAGCTTTCTTTCCTTTGAATTGCTGATAACAACTAGAGTGCCAAATGAATTATAAAAAGCCAACCGAAATACAAAGTCCAAGGATTAATCCAAACGGAACAAATGACTTTGCTTCCTGCAAAGGTTTCATCACCTTTGCCTGTCTTTTATACCTTAAGGGAGGGGCAATCACCTCCAAGCCTTACTCCCGAATTGTCCCTTTTGTGTCAGCTGCTCTCCGCCTTCTAGCAGCTCTGTGCACACGCACTGGGAACAGGCTCCCCTAAATCCTCTGCCTCACTTTTGCCAGACTCCGAAAGCTCTGGAGGCAGCACCTCACTCCTAGATGGTTCTGGCCCCATCTCTGCATCAAATGCAGGACCCTCATCCAAGTCCTCTCCAGACTCCCTGACTGGTCCTCGCTCTTCCCCACTGTCTGATTCAGCTGCCGGCGAACTACAACAGGGAGTCTGAATATGCTTGTAATAAATCTGACCTTTTATTGTAATGTACAACCTAAAAGAGTACATTAAAACCTTAATTGATCAAAGCCATGGTGGGCTGCAGAGGTTAATATTTATAAACCCATTTGTTGATGACTACAGTATATGAAACATTGCACCTTGGAATGTAAAAGAAGGAAATAATAAACATCACCAATTACGAATGAAAAAGCAGGCATAAATTATCATCATCATCATCATCACCATCATTATTGGAAGGGATCTGAATGAAGGTGGTCAGATCTTGTAGAGTGGAATTGATAAATATATTTAGGAGAGAATAGTTGTAAGTTTAATTATGAACAAGATGGCTACAAGGTAGATCAGAAAATATATATTCATGTCATCTTGATTTTTTTTTCCAGAGATATTTGTTTACCTTCTATTACAATGCATTTCCACTGTATCACACTAATTAAAACATAGTAGTTAAAACAACATAGTTTTGGACGCCTATAAAAACTAGGAATTCATATATCAATGATAGCTTAATGCTGTGATATGCTCCACTGAATGATAATAATCGAGAAATCAGAGATGAGCTCTGGGAAAAAGTAAATAACTTTCTAAATGAATGTGATCCTGGGGTGAGGGATGATGATATACTGTATATTACCTGTAGGGCAACAGGAATGGATAGATAGGAATAAAATTACTGCCGAACAAGAACTGCTTAACTATTTGGAGAGCCAAGAATGAATGAAAATAGTAACAGTTTGGTGTACATAACTGTTTGGTGACCTTAGGGAAAACTCTGCTTGTTCTGAATATATGCTTAAACCAAAAGATCTATTCATACGTGCATATAGAAGAGGAATGAAGCAAAAAAGCATGTTGGATTTGATCGTTTATAATAACATTGTAATTATAATGAATTAGTGGAAAACACAGGGGAGATCAGAGGCTATGAGCATGGGAGACATTTTTTTGGGGGGGTAAAGAACTGATCTTGGGAAAAGGAGTCATGGAAGAGAAGGAAAGAAATTAATGAAAAAAGGAATGAAAATGGAACGACAAGTATAGGATGGCATGAATACTCCAGTATTGGATTCTCTCCCTGGAAAGAGGTTAGATGATTTCCAGAGTCACTTCCAACTCTTATGTTTTAACATCTATAGCAATAATCATCCCATCCAAGATCCTATGCATTTACTAATAGTTGCTGAAGGAACAATGTTTCAAGCAAGAATTTTCCACTAAAACTTTTCCATATTTGACTGTATCAAAGCAAGGACTTTCTACCATTACATTTTCTATTCCTCATCGAATCAAAGCAGACCTTTCTTGTAACTCCTAATAATAGCTGGTCCATGACAATTGCATGAGTTCGCAATGAACTCACATTTTCTACTTAACTCACTCTCTCTGTGTAATAATGTTCCACTTTCCCTGATGTTTGGAACCCAGTGAACATTTGTTCAATAAATAAAGTTTTCTTCCTACTCAGCCTTGAGCTTCATTCTTCTGCCAGAACAAGATTAATCTCCCAACAGAATGAAGAAAAGTGGACACAGAAAGAAGTTATGGAGTTGCAGAATATATATGCAGAAGTTATATGAGCAGAATAAAATAATTATATAATAGAACTACATAAAACGTAAAATCATAGGGCTGGAAGGGATCTCTGAAATCTTCTAGTTTAACCTCCTTCTCAAGATCGGAGCCTTACTCTATCCCAGTCAAATGGCTGTCCATTTTTGAAAACCTCCAGTGATGGTGCACCTACAACTCCAGGAGGCAAGCATTAATTAATGACTCTCACTATCAGGAAGTTTCCAAACTGGATCTCTCTTTAACATTAATGTATGGAGTTACTTGTAGCTCCTTTATTGCTCTGATTTAATGCAGTAACTAGTCCTCAGTTTGAGAAGCTAATTCTCCACATTAATTCCCAGCAGGATTCTTTCAGTCTCAGTCAATTAAGTGTAACCACTCCTGTTGGAGCAATGGAGATATTCTAAGACAGTGGTGGGATTCAATTTTTTTAACTACTGGTTCTGTGGGCGTGGCTCAGTGGGCGTGGCTTGGTGGGCATGACAGGGAAGGATATTGTAAAATCTCCAATCAGAGGTGGTATTTGACGGTTCTCCAAACTACTCAAATTTTCCGCTACCGGTTCTCCAGAACTGGTCAGAACCTGCTAAATACCACCTCTGCTCTAAGAGTAGCTTCACTCTGCCCAAGTATTAATATAAACAGAAGGGTTCCCATGACAGAATGGAGATCTATCTGACCATCAGACCTACCTAGTATACCTGTGATAATAACCTAAAGTTGAGAAAGAGCGGGGAGAAAACCAGGTGAATTCAATTTAGAATTGAATTCAAAGTGCAGGAAGAAAACTGGCTAGTAAGAAATGATGGAATAAAGTAGAGGATGCTGAAAGGATATAGGATCACGTGGACTGAATCATCAAGGAGGATAATATAGTGAAAGGCCTGTCTCTCTATCTTACAGATTTATGTTGGGGGAAAAAGAAACCAACGATACTTTAAAAATCAAAATTGCACCAGCTACAAAGGCATTGACAGAAAGTTTAAAATAAGTTCTGGATTATTATTTGGGGAATTTATGCACTACTAGCTACATACTTAACCGATCAGGAACAGGATCATATTATGCGAACAGTGCTGTTCAGAGCAGAGAGATACAGTAATTAATCTCAAAATAGTAAAGCAATCAGGTCATAAAGCATTTGTTGTAATTCTTTGAAGCCAGAAGGAATGGCAACTTGAGCTTTGTATGTTTTAATGAATGCAGCTGCAAGGTTATCTGATTGAAATAGTCTCTATACCTTAATGTTGCTCTATTGCCTTGATATCCAAGAATATATAAAAAGTGTATCCGTTGACAAAAACATTCTTGCTCTGATCCGATATCCTAAAACCTAATGACATGCACCTCACAAGGGTGCTGTTATTTAGCTTCTGATGCTAAAATAGCAGGATAAGAGGTCTTTTGTTTTACCTCAAGAACTATGGCATCCAACTCTCAGAGTCTAAATGAACCCATCTGCCTGCCTGTCTGTCTGCCATCAAAAAGCTGCATTTCTTCATTTAGCTATATAAATGACTTGTCTTGGTCTATTGTTTAAACATTGTTTATTGTTTTATTTAACTGTTTAGGTAAAATAGTATAAAAATACAAGTAAAGATGATATAAACCCGCCATGCAGGAAAGGCTGCAGCTACCCGAAGACACAGAATACCGCAAGTATGAATGAAGTTCTAGCCCCACTCACCGATTGAGACCCATAGCCCAGGCGAGATGGTATATCATGTATCTTGGCAGAAATACTCTTTTTCCTTGAGAAAATTCACCCGATAAGATAAATGTTAGATTTTCCACATTTTATTTATTTATTTTGACCAAAAATCTTTCAGTGGACTGCTAAAAGAATAGTTGAATATCTATGCTACCTTTCTATTTACATTAAAATTAATTTAGAGGATATATCTCTTTTTTTTCCAACGATTCCTTTGTTTTGGAAATTTATTAATTTAGAATACTACCAGAGTCCGAATGCATCAGTGGATTCGCAATATATCACTTTAACTTAATAATTCATAAATACTGTAAGTTTGTAACAAACGTAAAACACTTAAAAAACTGATTCCTCATAAAAAACATTTATCTGTTTTATTTCTTCATACAGGCGATAATTCAAACCAGCCAAAAACCCTCCCCTCCACATAGAGCACTTTTTACACCACTTCCTTTAGGGGATCAAATAGGAACTAGTAAATACCTCACTGCAAAAAAATCCCCATATGTCTGCACCTTGTAGCTGCTATGAGGAGAGAGAAACTACATCATATGGGTATGTGTAACTATTGAGACTGTTTTGGGCAGATTCAGCTTGAAGGCGAACAGTCTTGTTGAAACAATCATGTCATGACACATTTTCTCTGCAGCTTAGCATTTATAAATCCCAGTTATTCTAGTGAAACTATTGGCACAATAAGATGGCTTTAATTGTAGCATCGAGCGAAAATTTTGCTAGACAATGATCAATATAAAGAATGGGTTTATCACTATTACATGTTTATCCATAGGCAAGCAGACTGAGGATCTACTGTAGATCTCAAAACAGTACTCATCAGGAATGTATTTATTCCAACACTGTCCGACTTGTTAACTGAAACATCTGTTTTAAATGCAGTGCTTATCACCAAAGATCTTCTAATGACACTATAAGCCTTGCTGATTTAAGTGTGAACGGGTCATGGTTGTAAATATTTGCTTCACTTACAGCAAGGCCCCAGTTCTTCTCAGACTGAATTCCACTCAAGTGTATGTGAATTTGTTCTTCAGCTAGATCCCGTTGGAATCCAGTAATTGCCTTACTATTTAAGTCCTAGAGATGGCGTCTCAAGAGAGTTATTACTTTCC
>JAGDQI010000322.1:26113-60941 GCA_023653725.1 Bungarus multicinctus | reverse complement strand
GGAGAGACAGAAGATTGGAACAGATGGTTTATAGTATAAGTTTATATACAAAATATTGATTTGGTGGGGTGGGTTATTTTCCTAGCCAGCTTTTATTAAAGGCAGCTTACCATAGAGCAGTTGATAGCTCTATATTACATTCATTTTCAATTGGCAATTTAAAAGCAGCCTAAATGACTTGCTGTGATCTGTTCATGACTTCTGCATTCTTTTATTATTTATTTATTATTTTATTTTATTTAAGTGTCCATCTTGCTGTGGGGCTATTCTGTAAAGCCATAAAAAAAAAATATCCAGAATCTCAGCTATTTAAGATGCTTAATACATTGTAAGATAAGCATCTTAAATGGCTGCCAAGATTGGATATGACAAATTCCTGAATTTCAAAGGAGAAATTAGATCATTAGAAAGATGTTGAAGTGTGCCCAACAGAATTTTCTAATAATTAACCAGACAGACATTTTCTTTAAAAACCAGCGTTCTGAGGATCTAGAATGCATGAAGCCAGTCAAACAAATTTTATAGGATTTTCCCCAGGTCTGTTTTGCCACCATCCGCCATTTTGTCTGGATTTTGCCTCTAGATGTGATGATTATACTTACACTGGCTGATCATTATGAATGCTGTTGGCACTGGTAACGAGGTATGACTGTATGCTGACACAATTGGCATGCGTCTGGCTCATGGGAGCTACGTGGGGGAAAAACAAGGGAAGCCACAATAATGGGTCCGTAAAAGACCTAAGTGAATAGAAATAGTAGGATGGGCCATGCTCCAACCTTTCCCCACTTAAAACATGAATATGAAAACCAGATGGGAATTATTGGAACTACTGTGCAGCTTACAAACCCACTCCCCCACCCCGACTGTTTCTGCTTTGTGGGTTGGTTCTCCTTAACTTAACCCTAACTGCACCTCAGTTCTCCTCCCCGCCCCAATGACTAACTTCATGCCCTCTTTAACTATTACTTTCAGGAAGTGCCTTCCATTCCGGTTAAGAATTGTTTGCAACTGTGGGAATTCACCCCACTGAAGTATGAACTTTTTTTCCCTTTGCAACTATTTATAATGTAATGGTGAAGTTCGTATATTTCTAAATTAGAAAGGAAAAAGAGAACTTCATCTACAATCACTTGCACACTTGTTCCAACGAATCAGCTGCAGAATAGCGTTATTAAATTCATAATGTTTTTTACTTAACAGTAGGACGAATATGGGTGGTCAGGGAAAAGTCATATATTGTATCCAACAACATTGGAGAAGAGGGTAAGCCTCCAATTTGTAGCTGGTGAAATGAAATAAAGTACGTATATAATGCTATCACAGGGGGTTTTTCTGTTTGGAAGGAAGCATGAAAGATGCTGAAATTGTATATTTCTGGATTTGAATTTTAATATTTCCTGATCTTTCCTTCCCCACACTCATTGTCATAATGGAATCTGAGATAAGGTTTGCAGCTCTGAGTACTTAAAGAAAGCTGTTCTGTTTTTCCATTGGATGCAGCCCAAAACAGGTAGTTTTTTTCCTAGCGTGGAGTTTCCACACGATTCTCCACAGTGTGGTGCCCAACATCACATAAAGGAAACACTGAAAACTGTTTTGGATTTACAGGGATGGAGGCTGAAGAGAAAGGAAGGGACATGGTGACTGTGCAATTGGCTTGCATATTTTACATCTCCTGGATGATAAATAAGAAAAAAGGCTGTTGTGCATCAGGCTTCTGAAACTGAGAAAGTACGGCTGTGCAAAGGAGCTTTATTTTCAAGTAAGGTGTTAGAGTGTGACGTTATTTTTAAACCCATTTCAAGAGTTAAAATTGAAAAATTTTGGGTATAATATGATTAATAAACACAAAGCAAATCCATAAACAGGAAGAATAAGAGGCCCATTTCCCCTATTGAAAAGCGTTTTAATGACCAAATCACGGTTGGAGCTTTGGATGAATATAACCTGACGAGATACTTTCATTTCTAGGGGGGATGTGCAAATGATAGCATATTGTTTTATCGCCGTCCAGCAGACTATTTGATCATCTTTTTCTTATATTTGGTAGCAGCCTATGTCTATCACTGAAACAGCAAACAAGCTGGAAGATTTCAAATGACGCAAGTTGTCTATTTCACAGTTGGCAGAGCATCTGGGGAATTTGCACTGAGAAAACAGTGACTTTTCCATTCATATGTTGCTTCTTTTCAGAAAGAAAAAAAAGCTCTGTTGTCTCAACTATTTTTCAGTGAGGAACGTACGGTGGGCACTAGGGGCGTGATTTTTGGGGGCTAAGAAGGCTCCATTGTAGGAATTCTAAGTGTTGCCTCTTTTTTCCTCAACCGCCATATAATTACAACATGGCCATAATACTTTTCCATATGATTTCTGAAAACATCATCTAGGATTTTGGTTGTGTTGTTCCAAGGATTAGCTGACTGAACACCCCTACTTTAAATGGCATTTGAGATCAAGGCCCAGTGTGCCGAGCTTTGTTTTTTGTGTTTGCTTCCTGGAACCTTTGCCGTTTGTTCCTTCCCTTGATTCTCTATCCTGTGATCACCTCTTTATTATGTAATCTCTTTCCTTTCTGATCGGCAGGAAAATTGGCAATACTTAGTCTCCATCTGGGTGCTACGAAGTGTCGAGATGTCAATGCTATCCTTCCCCCAGGTAGTTTTTGACTCTACTTGGTGACATCTTCTATCCTTTAATACATTCTTAAAATCTGCCAAGCCTTGCATTCCTTCCTTCCTTGAATTCCTTCCTTACTTCCTTCCTTCCTTACTTCCTTCCTCCTTCCTCCTTCCTCCTCCTTCTTCCTACATTTCTCATGGTTAAAATAAATGAGGAATAATGTAGAACTCTGTGTCATTGCCTTTTATGAGCACGCCAAAGACGATTACACTTGGGCCGCTTCTTCTTTTATTAATCAAGTGCAGCTGGCAGCAATACGGCCTAGAAAATTCTGCTTGCTAAAAACGCCTTTTGTCCACAAGTTACTTTTTCTAGTTAGGCCCATTTGTTATACAGAAGCCTGTCGTTTCTTCTTGCATTTTTGTCAACAAACTGGATCTTCTCTGCAAGAATTCTTACACAATGAGAGGAAGGAAACATAATTGGATGAATAAGGACATGCATCTTAAAACAACTTCTGCTGAGGAAGACCAAGAGTGTTGGGATAGTAGAACGAGGTTCCTGTTTCTTCGCAAGAGGAAAGGAGTGTATGCCATTTGTCACAGATGGGAAGCCTCCGATTTCCTTCATGAATTCCTGCTCACAACAAACTCCCGCACTCGGAAGAGGTGAGTGCAACAATCTTGCTGCACGTGTTAGCTTGGGACCCTTATCTCAAAAGCAGAGAGCTTTGCAAACCTTGGAATCCTAAAAAATGTTGAACGACCAGAAACATACACCTCAGATTTGTCATCCCCCATGCAAATATTTTAAAATTGCAATAGCCAGAAGCAATTACATGAATTGACCTTTCCTGTCTCCACATTTTTTTATGACTGGAGGTTGACATTCTCCTCTTGTTGGAATAAACAAGGTCACAATCTGGACGAAGAATTCCAGGTCTCAGGCAGTAACTTTCGGCCCTTTAAAACCCATTGTGTTTGCTCTAATTGCACAAATACCCTTCCTTTGCTTAGACAAGAATTCCAAAAGCATAGAAGTGTGTTGAACTGCTCTGCTCTATTGCCCATCGTGACGAGTTAGAGCTGAAAAGTGGCAGGAAAACAAAAAAAAGCCCTCATTTGCTTTTTTGCTTTTTACTGACATTAAAGCTATCAAGGGTTTTCTTGCTTAGCCCATACTGGCTGTAGAGTTTGGCCTTTGCATATTGGGTAACAGCACTTGTAACCCTAGCCCACACTAGATCCTAACAAAGTCATGATTAAACAACACCTGTCAATAGTAATAAAGAGAAAAAGAATGCCCAATAGACAAATCTTGGGGTTCCCTTGGTGCAGAGTTACTGGTGGGAACCTTCATTCAGTCTGTGGGCCCTGACCCTCTTCAACTAACCACAGTCCGTTTGGGCAGCAGAGGAAAACATAAGTGGCTTCTGCCTAATTTTTTGTAATGGGAATGCTGACTGGTACATGGAGGGTGGGAACGTACTGCATTGACGTAGCCAATTTCCTGATTTGAGCCATGTAAATTGAACGGATTTGGCTTTTGTACTTCTGTAGACTGCCGCGAAGGAATTTTCTTTCCCGTGGTCCCTGTTCCCAGAGGAGCTCCTTTTGCTTTTCACCGTTATGTCCTTAGGGCAGTTTAAAGTCCCCCTGATTCCTGTACAAAACCTCTTTCTCAAGTGCCAGCTCTTCAAACCTCACTTATCCAGCAGTTGTATCTCAAGTACCACATCCTGACAACCCACTAGCCAGGAGATATTAATACATCATATATAATTCCAGTGCTTCCAGAATAACCACCCACTGGTCCAAACAATCCAGACTGTGATTTTTTCTTATGTAGCTTAGCTGTATGACCACACCTGCATGCTTGGCTGTGATCCATTCACGGAAAATATTGCAGGTTGGAAGCTGACATTACTGTCGTCTTCATGCTGTTGTATTATCCACGATCTCTAGATTTCCCTTTTCATTTCATTCTTTCCTTGTTTATGCTTTAAACGATCAGGAGAGGAAGACTGAATATGAAAATTGTAAACGGAATTCTTCTTTGCAGAAAGGAGGACTATGCTGCACAATACACTAGTGATTTCCTTTCTATTGTCTCTTCCATTAGTATTTTCCCACCATTGCCAGGCGTCTGCTTTTTCAGTATTGAGAGTTGATCCATGGTTGTGGACAGGAAACCGACTGACAAGTTTGTCACCGAAAGCCTGACACGGTGGGCTGAGAGACAGGGTGATGGCCAAAGCACTTAGCCAGCTTCATGCCTACAGGGAAAACCAGAACTCCGACCTTGGATTTTAGATGTCGCCTTAACACTTAGACAAAAGGGCTTTCTTCCAATTCCAACGCTCGCTTCTGAGAAGACAAATCTACTCCTTTACCTCTGGATGTATTAGTGACTCATTTCAATACTTGCTAGGTGCCTTTATTGTTTGAAATGTCCCGAATGATGGAACTATCTGCTTGAGCTCTGGATCCTGGCAACTGCTTTTTGCCTAACTACTGGGGAAGTTTGAGGAGCATTTGATTTTTATTTCGCTATCTCTCTTTCTGCCTTCCACAGGTGCGGTGGATGAGCCCTGAGAGGATCTTATTGGAAGAAAGGAAGAGGGTCGAGTTCAAATGGAATCTGGTTCTCTCTAGTCGACTGTGTCCTGTGCTGTCTCTGTGTGGCCTTGATTTCTGAATAGTAACTAGTGGCAGGAAAAGACAAGCAGCATAACAGATCGGAAGTGGTTACTCGGCAAGATCTGAGGTCTAGGACAAATGCAAAGCAGACAGAACAAAATGAAAGTTACACCTGCCCCAAGAGACTGGCGCAGGAACTGAGAAAAGGGGATAGTTTTTATATTGTATGACCTCAAACAACTGCTTCTTTCCCCCTCTTTTTTAAAAAAAAACCCTCCAGCATCCTCTTCTCTTAGTATATATAACATTATACTATGATATATAAAATGTGCGTATGAAGGATTACAAGGTGTTCTTCCCTAAAAAAGCTACATACTCAAACATTCTATAAACATCATGGCTAATATATTCCGCATACATTTTGCTTAGTATTTTGATAGGCAGTGTATCAGAGATAAGAGACTATCTAAATACATATAACTATGTGTGGAGGATCTTCTCTCAAACCCAGACTCGTGGGGTGGCCACTGTCTATCATGATACAACCTTATTCTTTCATCTTTTCTTGAAGGCAGGCTTGATGAATAAAAAAATATATCTCTCGCCATGCTGGGCCTAATTTAAACCTCCTAATCCATCGCCTCCCAATTCAAACACAGAAACAATATGCCCAACTTTTACCAATGGGGAAAACACTTCTTTACGGGCAAGCTTTCACTGCCTGGTTTTTTGTTTTTTTTTTTAGATAGTGCTTGTGCTAACTCCTCTGAGATGTAAACTGTCTTAGAAGTTTTCTTTGCTATCCATCTGCTTCTATATATATATGAAAATCTAAATAGCTGCAATTTATATCGATAACTTCTTGTTCTAGTTTCTGTGCTATGGAAAATAGTTTTTAAACATCTTATCTAATTCTAATATCAACTACAGCTATCATATCTCTTCTGGACTTTTATATTCAGATGGACATTACAAGTTTCATTCAGCATTCCTGAATTGAATATGTCTTTAGGTCGCTATATCATTTGGCTTTTTTGGAATCTTCTCGGACTCATCAAGATCCTCCGGAATGTGGTGCCTAGACACCTACATAGTTCTCAGGTATTTTTCACTCACAGTGCTGAATGAAGAAGCAGAGATTTACTTTACATGTGGTTTCTTTGATACCATGGTCCTTCATAGTAGACCAGGCCTGTATTTTCCCTGCTAGCACTGTCTGAAATTGCTGACTCATATTTCAGCTTGTTGTCAATTACCACATCTAAGTCCTTTTTAGCTGTCATGTTTCCAAACAATGGAGTTATTATTGTTATAGGCCATGTGCAACATTTTCTACCCCTAAAAATACCTTGCATTTGTCTCTGTTGAAGGACTTTATCCTAGGCTCTTCCAACTTGTTCAAAATTTTGATTACAAACTCATTCTGTCATCCTGAATATTGGCCAGATCCAGTTTTTTAAAAAAATCATTTTAATTTGGGTGGATTTCTCCAAAATATATGTTTCTATATATATTATAGTAACTGATTCAGTACCTATAGCCACAGGAAATCTACTTTTCACTCATTACTGTACCTTGGATGGTTAAAAAGGTGAGTTGCACAATCAAATTATAACCGAAAAATTCTAGCCATTCATAATATTTGTCTACAGAAGAGGCATTATGCTTGATGAGAATAATTCCAGCAAAATCTTTAAGAGGAAAAAAGCAGTTAGCAAGCTAATATAGATCACTATTATGTTGTACTGATAATCCTTATTTAGGACAAATCAAACTGTTCTAACTACGTGTTTTGCCTCAATTTTCCTCCCAATGATTTAGTTATCCCTGATTTGGAGAATTCTAGATAGATACTTCGATGTGTCAGTTTTGATGCTTGCAAAAAGCTGTAACAAATTGTGATGGTGGGGAAAAATAGTAATGATCCAAACCTATATGCCTCCTGGTGGAACTTGCAGAGGATAATATAAGGTAATGTGGTAGATTCCCCTCGCTAATATAAGACATTTTTATTCATATTCTTCTTCTGCAAGTTACTTGCACTTTGTGCAGGGAACACAGCTGTTATGAGTGTTTGTGTGTCAGCTGTCAAGTCTGCAGTTATTGTGTCTTAGTTGTAACCAAAGTAGAGCCAGAATAAAACTAATGCTTATCATGCAATAACAGCCTTTAACATGTTCATACCACTAAATTCTGGAAAACATTTGATATTTGGTGGAAAGAGGAGAAAGGTTTCTGGAAAATTACTTAACAAAGTAAGGACAGGATTGTTATGAAAACTGGACAGGAATACCTGATGTGTATCTGATACATTTTGCTACCTGGAATATAATAAAGTAACAATGATAGAGTTGGAAGGGACCTTGGAGGTCTTCTAGTCCATCTGTTGCTTCTTGTCCTGCCTTCTGGTGGTTTAGAGAATAGGTTGACCCTTGTTCTTTGTGGCAGCCCATTACCATATTGAAAAACTGCTATTGTGACACCTCTGCTTCTTCTTTTCATTAAACTAGACATATCCAATTCCTACAAGTGTTCTTCATATATTTTAGCCTCCAGTTCCCAATCATCTTTGTTGCTCTTCTCTGTGCTCTTTATAGAGTATCAACATCTAAAATTTGTCATCAAGTAAAAGTTAGATGAAAAGTTTTACTTGAGACGATTGGACTTGGAAATGAGCAACAGACTATGATAAACATAAATAGTACATTATGGATTGTTCCAATATTTCATCCTTCTAATAGGTGTAGTTTACATTTTTCAAATTCAATATCACAAAATAAATATTGAAAGATGCAAATAGACACACATCAGGAATCCTGTCACCTATCGTTTACTATAGCTGAGGGGAGATGAAATGAGGGGAACAGATGCCTAGAACAGGGGTTGCCTATTTTGGCAACTTTAAGACATCCAGACTTCAATCCCAGAATTCCTCAGCCAAGAATTCCATAATTAAAGTCCCATGTCTTAACATTACCAAGATTGGAAACCTCTGCTCTAGAGGTCTCCCTGATGCTCAACCAAAGATGAACTTGACCAAACATAGGTTAGAGCCGCTATTAAGGCCTACCTTATGGTGGTAAGTGTGAAGAAGTGGCAGTACTTCTCTACCTATATTATGTCTACAGATTGCTGTCCCAAGATTTTATTTTGATTGATGTATAGATAAAGGGGCTCAGGGAACCTTTGGAGGGCTGAGTGGAGTATCTCACAGTCACTCATACTCTTAGTCACCTGTAGTTTGGACTAGTGTAACACTTGTTACATGGGACTGGTCTTAAAGAGTATCTGGAACCTTCAATTCATGCAAAATGTAATAGTGTGGGCAATTACATTTGTTCCTTGAAGAGCACATATTACATCTCTGCTCTAGCAGTGGCATTCTTCCAAGTCCAATTCAAGGTGCTGGTTTTGATCTTTAAAGCCCTCCATGGAATGGGACAGCATGCTAAGGGATGACCTTTCCCTGATTACATTAACCTGTCCCATTAGATCTGGCAGAGAAGGCATGTTGAGGTACAGTAATAATGTACAGTAATGTAATTGATAATAAACCTCTTCACGAAAACTGCTACAGAACAATCTGAAACATGACACTGAGCAACTAACAATAGTTAAAACAAGATAAAACTATACAATAAATTATGAATAATGAGATAAAACAGCTAACAACAATTAGCATAAGCATAATACAAGCTCAACCAGATATCCGGGACCTCCATGCAAGGCCTTATCAAACGCCAGTAAGGCCAGGGCCAGTGACATCTCCAGGGGAAGGATGTTTTAGGCACTGTGGTTAAAAGTCTTTTATCCCAAGTCCTGCCAGATGATATTCTGTGATAGATTGGATCCCAACCATCTCTTTCCAACTGGATCTAACAGCCAGGTAGATTCAACCTGGGAGAAAGAGGCCCACACTAATATGGTACCATTCTGTAACTACGTATATAAACATGAAGAATATTTTACAAAAGTTTTAGAAAGACAATAAAATTGAATCCTACAAATAGATTAATTAAATATAAAAAGCAGCCGTCCACCCATTGATTTGCAGGCCTGACTAGAGCACAGCCAGAAGAGTTTCTAACAAAATGTGTGCACTCCTGGAAAAAGTTTCAGCTACATTAATGATTCAAAAATGGTATTTTGAATGAGCTCCCCCAAGTTTCAAAGTACCTCTTTGGAAAAATTTGTATAGCCCTATCATTTAACACCCATTTAATATCAGTACTAGGTCAAGGGCTATTGAATACCAAGGACTTTGTCTATAGAATAATAGTCTCTTCCTGCAATTCCAATACTAACATATGCCTTTCCCTACATGAGCCTTAAAAATAATTAGGTGCTCACCTGCTTCTCTTGCTTGCACTGCTGCCAGTCTCTTTCTCCCTGCACAATTACTATGCAAGTGTGTTTATGCCTTTGTTTCTTCTAATCTCAAATACCTACTCTTCCTCTAGGAATGGAGCTTACAAATATATTGCTCAGCTGTTAACAATTTATCTGCTGCCAGTTGTTTACAAATGTAATTCATTTTTCTAGAACAAAAGGTTGAAGATATCCACATTGAGCCCAGATACTTTTAATTTGGTATTTTACTTCATTGATTATTAAGGTTTCACATCATTTCAGATCTGAAAAGGGAGACAAATTCTTTGGAGTATGCTGGGATGCCACTGTAGTTTTTCCTACCCCTTCTTAAACCAGCAGCATTTTCCCTGGGCTTCTACTACTGTCCTTTGCGGCTGCTATGTGATATGATTGGTATAAGGAACTGCTGACAGGTATTATGTTAGTGCCCCTAAGGGTTCTAAAGTAAGTTTTTGCCGTCTAATCTGAAGTAGTATATATTAACCAATAAACAACATCAAGTAGAAAATATTTGGCTTTTATGATGTATTAAATGTGGAAAAACTTTCCCATAAAATCCTGATTTTGGAGTGCACCATGCCTTTTTTATATTTCAACTTTCTTTTCTTTTAAGAATGAAGTGAGTCAATTGTGATATTGCTGTGTCCTATCAAGATTGCATTCAAAACATTGTAGAATAAATTTTCTGCAACTTGTCACAAACCATATTTGCCTGACAAGAACACACCAGCAGGAGCTGTGGATAAACAAAATACGAGTAATAATCATATTAAGTTTAAAATGAAAATTTGGAGTAATGGTCAAGGCATCAGACTAGAATTGTGGAGAAGGTGAGTTTTAGTCCTGCCTTAAGCACAAAGTCAGCTGGATAACCTTGGACCAGTCAATCACTTTCAGCCCTAAGGAGCAGGAAATGACAAACCACTTCTGAAAATGTTACCAAGGAAACGGCAATGACTTGTCCAAGCAGTCACCAGGAATCAAACTGACATAAAGATGCTTAGGTGTCCATGTGCGTGCGCGCGCGCACACACACACACACACACACACACACACACACACCACCACCACCACCACCAAGTTTTAACAGCATTATTGCTTAATTGTTGACTTCATTAGGCCTGTCCAAATAACACCTCATATTAAAAATGTTTGTGAGTGGAATTTATGCTATTGTATTCTCCATACCAAAGAAGCAGCACAAATTCTGAATTAATAAGTCCCAGATTGCTGCCAATTTTCCTTGGTGGACTTGCTATGAAATCTACATGCTTAGCAAAATATTTTCCTTGGATTAAAGATACTAAGATTTAAAAATATCTACTATATATTATAGAGGACAAGTATGTCTACCTTGAGGAGTAGTTTGACCTTCTGTCCTGTCACTAATAGGGTCTCAAAATTGAGGGGTCCTTGGTGGTCTCTGAGCTTGGTTGTTTTCTTGCAGATGTTTCATTACCCAAAACAGGTAATATCATTAGTGATGATGAGTTACAAATATTTTCCTTTATTGATATTCAACATTCTTCAGATTTTCTGCCCATTGGAAAGGATTATAGGGCACATTCATTACAGTTGATTGAGTTTCCATTTAGATGAGGTGAAAGCCAAGCTAAGCCATTAGATCTAAATGTTGTCCTGTGTACAGAATAAAAGTATTTTCTAAATGTATAATCAGTTTCCCTTGCAGTCGTTTCCCTGAACATGCACTGAACAAGAGCTATTCCATGTTTCTTGTCTACTACACTTAACTAGCACTCTTCTCAGTGGTGAAAGGTTTCCTGATAGGAAACCTGATAGGTTTTTCAGAACTTAATTGAAAAGCATAATTTTAATTAAAATGAATGAAATAAAGGAAAATTTGAATGCATTAAAAGTTTATTAGTGGATCAAGAAAATACTTCACCTACAGGCTAGTGGGGCAGAGGAATAAGAAATATTTCTGGTTCTGCTCTCATTTGGCAACATCAGCTTGGTGGGAAAAGTGTTAATGTATTACTTTTCTATTGCATGCTTGTTTATACAGAAGATACCAACTTAAAAATGGAGAGAGGAGGGTATAGAACTTCAAGAAGACCAATCTACAGCTACTAGTCAAAGTGCCTTCTAATGCAAAGGATTGGTGTAATACTGGATTCTATTGCAAATTGTCATTTAGAATTAATGACCACAGCATCTTTTTCTAGCACCTTTTAGTTTTGAAGTAAATGCTGTCTCAGGAATGGTATTTTATCACTGCTTTAAGCTTCAATGAATGAAGCTTAAAGCTTCTGAAAATTTCATAGCCTGTTGTTGTTCTACTTTATATAGTTATATGGTTCTTTCACTCCCACCTGATTCATATGGTAGCAAAAATTCTCAAATTGATTACCATTTTATTAATGTTCATCAATAACCTTTCTAAACATTTATATAAAGATATTAAAGGAAATGGAGACAACATGGAATCTTGATGCACTGTATAAATCAAAAGACATAGTGAAAAAATATTGCATCAACAATCTTTCAAAAATCATTCTTAGAAAATATTAGGCTTATGTTGTCAAAGTACAGGTATTCTTGGGCTAGCATTCCCAAAACTCATGATATAGGTTAATGGCAATGATGCTGAAAATCTTGGAGAAACCCAGTGAAATCAAATCCTTTAATAGCTTAAACATCAAGAAACTAGATGCCTATGAGCTGAAATTTTTCTAACCCTCCATTCCTCCAAAAGTTTTTGAACTCCCAATTTAGCATTCTGTCTTGGAATTCTGGAGTTAAAATTCTAACATGTTTAGAACATATCACATTGGGAAAACCAGCAACATAAGGTTTTCAGAATATTCTAGAATTGATATGACATCACATACTCTAACATGATATACATTTCTTCAAAAGAGTAAATTACCTCAATCTCCTTTAGAGTAAAAGGATAACATACAGTTAAGCTGCTCTCTGTTCTTTTAATCTTTGTTCCATCCTGCATTTTGTAAATCTTGTTTCAGATTCCTGATTTTTCAGTGCATCTCAATGCAGCTTGTTGCAAAATGGGAGCATGTTCATGTGCTTTTCAAGTTGTCTAAAATGGAAATGATAGATAAATCTTGAGCCCAGGTAAAATTGAAGTTAGTAGGAAAACAAAACAATATGAATAGACCCTCATGGGAACTGTTTGTGGGGAATAAAAATAATATTGGAATGAATTTTACGTTAATTAATAAAAGGTTATGCTTAATATGCCCACATAGTATATCTTACAACAAAGTCAGGCAAACTATACCCTGATAAAGAGCAGCTTTGACTTTTATTGCTCTTCAGAAGTATCCTATGTTGGCTTCCACAGTGTAGCAACCACTGACGACCTTCTGCCTATTACTGATAGTGGATTTGAAGCATCCATTATCTTGGTGCCTAGCTTCTGTGACAAATTTGTCAGTGATCTGTCTCCTTTAAGACAAGAGAGAGGTTGTGGCTTTACTTCTACCAGCTTCACTCCTTTCTGTGCCTCTGAATATAACACAATATCCAAACACAGCTGTCAGTCAGGCTCCTTGGGGAGCAGTCTGTATGTTTACATGAATGATCATATGGTAACCTTGTCCAGCTCATGGGCAAGTCACACAATTACCTCATCTGCAGTCAAATTATCTCATCCATGTGAAATACAGCAAGTACAAGACAGGATGTGAAGCACACAACTCTCCCTGGTATGGCTTCCTCATTAAGAGATATAAGTCCTACCCACCACAAGAGACAGAATTCCTACCCACTCAGGAAATAAACCTGAGATCTGTTCATCTTATAATTATCTCTACTCATGGGGCTAATCATAAGTCAATGGGATTTATTTCATGACAGGCTAGGAAGTATGTCCTATGTCCCTATGAAGATCTGATCTCTGTGGAGTTACATTTACTCTTTACAAGTCACATGGCAAAGCCCAGTAGAGACATCGTTTACTCCTCTTTAAACAAATACAAGGAAAAAAATAAAATAAAATACAACCAGGCTATGTGTGATATTGGCAGAAGTTACAATGCAGCTCTTTCAGTCCCCCCCTCCCCCGAATTTGAAATAGTATGTGCTGAATTTCCATGTTTCCTTCATGTTTTTTTTTTTTTTTCAAAGAAAATCTTCCGGAAAAGATGGCGGACGGCTGCTTTCGCCGGAGCTCTCTCCGGCCCGGGTGCTCTTTGCTGCGGGTCCCCATGCCCCCTGGCCCCCCTCGCCGGTGGCAGAGGTGGGGGAGGGCCCGGGGAGACCAGCGGTTATCAACGAGAGCTGGTTGGGGGCTCGCCGGAGCTAGGGGAGCCGATGGGAGCGACGGCGTTGGCGGCGGCGATCCTGGCGGCCCCGGAGTTGGCGCGGCGGCCCTGGCGGCCCCGGAGTGGTCTCGGGATGGTCTTGCTGGCTTTGGCGGCCTCGGAGGCCTCGGAGGCCTCGGAGCGGCCTCGGAGGGGCTTCGGAGGCTCCGTTCTGGATATAGCAGTCCCGGAGCGGTTTTCCAGCTCGCCGGAGCCGCGGCGTCGAGAGAGGAGACAGCGTTGCCGCGGCAGTCCTGGCGGCCTCGGAGCGGCCTCGGGGTGGCCTCGTCGGCCTCGGAGTGGCCTCGGAGTGGCGTCGGAGGCCGCGCTCCAGGTGCGGCGGCCCCGGAGCGGTTTCTGAGCGGCCTCGGAGGCCTTGGCAGTGGTGTGGAGCGGCTTCGGTGGATTTGTGGCGATGGATCCAGTGCGTGTGATGCGGAGCTCCGCCGCGGACCTCTCCGGCCTGGACGGCCTCAGCGGTGGCCCCCCTTGTTCCCTGGGCCCCCCCGCCGGTGGCAGAGGCGGGGGAGGATCGAGGGAGACCAGCTGAGTCACCTGGAAGCTGGTCGGGGGTCGGCTGGAGCCGCGGGACCGATGTGGAGGGCGGCGTGGTCACGGCGGCCCCGGCGGCCTTGGGTCGATTGCGGAGGCTTCCTCCAGCGGTCGACGGAGCGAGGCGGCTGCGGACGGACAGCGAGCGGACTTGGGGCATTTTTGATAGCCCCGAAGACGACGCGGCGGCTGGGAGATCCACGGAAGGGCTCGGCTGGGGAGCGGTGGTGCCGATGCCCCCGTGGGCCGCTTAGGTGGAGCTGTGGTGTCCCTTCCTTCCCTGGGGCCCCCACCGGTGGCAGAGGTGGTGGGCCTGGGGGGGGGACTGGCTCTACCTGTGACTCTTCCCCCCCCGGGGGTCTCACCGGTGGCAGAGGTGGGACGACCGGGGGGAGGCGGAATATACCCCAGCTGGACTGGATTCCATTTTCCATGGCCGGAGGACAGCAGGCGTTGCGGACACTCTGGGACTGCCGAGATAGGACGTCTGGGTCCACGGAAGTACCTAAGGACAGAGCTTTGGGCCTTGAGGGATGCCCCCCTCTCCCTTAGGTGGCCTTCGAAGCTCTCTAAGACCTTCCGCAATGAGGGATCCTGGGATCCGGAGCGATGGTGGGGTCGGGGAAACCGGGGAGGGCGTGGTAAATCCGGGCTTAAAAAATTTTTAAGGGGATTTTTTAAAGGGGAAAAGTCCAGGGCGGGCGGGGGAGACAGCCCGCATGGAATTGGGGGCAGCCGGGCCGGCGAGCGCGCCTGTGGGGCCTCGGGGGTTCCCGTGTCGGGGTGGCAGACAGGGGGTGGGCAGCCGGGGGCCAGTTTTATCGGCACGGTAACTGGGAGAGGTAGGTATGCTAGGGGTGGAGGGCCATATCCGGTTAGGGGATCGCGCTCCCGATGTTTACAGGCGGTAGCGCGCTCCGACCCTCCTTACCCATCCTGCAGTCCTGGTTGTCCGGAATCTCAGGCCCTGAATACCCGGCTGCTGTTGTGCAATGCCAGGTCCGTGGTTAATAAGGCTCCCCTGATCTGGGAGTTGGCTCAGGAGGAGGCCGCGGACCTGGTAGGTGTCACCGAAACCTGGTTGGGCCCAGAGGGAGGGGTCCCTCTGGTTGAGATGTGCCCACCAGGTTTCCTTGCATTTCACCAGCCTAGGGCTCAGGGAAGGGGTGGTGGGGTGGCGGTGCTTATAAAGGAAGTCCTTTGTCCTAGGGAGGCCACTGTCCCTCAGACGGCTGGCTGTGAATCTCTTTTTGTGAAGTGGGGGCAAGGGGTTCAGATGGGTCTTTTGTTGACGTACCTGGCTCCCTGCCACGTCTCATCGGCCCTACCCGGACTCCTAGAGGTAATAGCCGGGCTGGCGGTTGAGACCCCAAGGCTTTTAGTCATGGGGGATTTCAACCTGCCATCGCTCGGTGAAACCTCGGGGTTGGTCCGGGAGTTCTTGGCTTCCATGACGGCCATGGACCTGACCCAGTTAGTTTCTGCCCCCACTCACATGGGAGGTCACATGCTGGACCTGATTTTTGTCTCTGGGCAGTGGTTGAATGACTGTAATTGGGGGGACTTAGTTATTACACCCTTGTCATGGACAGATCATTCCCTCCTGAGGCTGGATTTCTGTTCCGCTACCCCCCACCGCAGGGAGGCGGAGCCACTTAGATGGTTCCGCCCCAGGCGCCTAATGGATCCAGATCGGTTCCAGAGGGAGCTTGGGCCATTTCCTGAATCTCTGGCTCTCAGCTCGCCTGGGGACCTGGTGGCCACCTGGGAGGGGTTGGCCGCCGGGGCCCTAGAGCGAGTTGTGCCTATGCGACCTCTGACTCGGCACAGATCCCATTTGGCTCCGTGGTATACGGAGGAGCTACGGGAGATGAAGTGCCGAAAAAGACGTCTTGAGGGCATTTGGAGGGCGAGCCGTTCTGAGTCTGACCGAACACAGGTGAGATCTCATATTAAGACTTACCTTGTGGCGATAGGGGCGGCGAAATCTTCGTATTTCTCCGCTCTTATTGCATCAGCAGAAAATCGGCCTGCCGCCCTGTTTAGAGTGACCCGCTCTCTACTTGAGCCGAGAGCGCGGGATGACCTCTTGCAGGGTAGAGCAGAGGAGTTTTCCCGATTTCTGCATGATAAAATCGCTCAGATTCGGGAAGGGCTCGACTCCAATTGGGTGGTCCCGGGGGAGGTGTCCGGGGCAGGTCTTGAGAGTGTTATCTGGGGGGAGTTCGATCCTGTGACCGCTGAGGGTGTGGACAGGTTGCTGGGGGGTCTGAATGCCACCACCTGTTTATTGGACCCGTGTCCTTCCTGGTTGGTTTCGGCTGCCAGGGAGACGACACGAGGCTGGCTCCAGGGGATTGTCAACGCTTCTTTGAGAGAGGGGGTGCTCCCTACCGCCCTGAAGGCGGCGGTGGTGCGCCCCCTCCTCAAGAAGCCTTCCCTGGACCCAGCTATTTTAAATAACTATCGTCCAGTCTCCAACCTTCCCTTCGTGGCGAAGGTTGTTGAGAGTGTGGTGGCACGTCAGCTCCCCCAGTACCTGGAGGAAGCAACTTACCTCGATCCGTTCCAATCGGGCTTCAGGCCTGGACATAGCACTGAGACGGCATTGGTCGCGTTGGTTGATGATCTCTGGAGGGCTCGTGACAGAGGGTTCTCCTCTGTCCTGGTCCTATTAGATCTCTCGGCGGCTTTTGATACTATCGACCATAGTATCTTATTGCGACGGTTGGAGGGGTTGGGGATTGGTGGAACCGTCCTCCGATGGTTCTCCTCCTTCCTCTCTGACCGTTCGCAATTTGTGTTGGCGGGGGGGGAGAGGTCCACCTCTAGGCCCCTGGTTTGTGGGGTGCCTCAGGGGTCGGTCCTTTCTCCCCTCCTGTTCAACATTTACATGAAGCCGTTGGGCGAGATCATCCGTGGTCTTGGAGTGAGATGTCATCTGTATGCAGATGACACCCAGCTGTACATCTCCACTCCGGACCACCCCAACGATGCTGTGGGGACTATGTCTAGGTGCCTGGAGGCCGTGCGGGACTGGATGGGCGGGAACAGGCTTCGGCTCAACCCATCCAAGACCGAGTGGCTGTGGTTTCCGGCGCCCCGATATAGCCGGCTGACACCTACGCTGGCTATTGGGGGGGAGGTTCTGCCCCCCACAGAGAGGGCTCGCAACCTGGGAGTCCTCCTGGATGTACGGCTGTCGTTTGACCATCACATCGCGGCCGTCTCCAGGGGGGCGTTTCATCAGATCCGTCGGATCTACCGGTTGCGGCCCTTCCTGGATCGGGACGCCCTGCGCACGGTCACTCAGGCCCTTGTCACCTCTCGCCTGGACTATTGTAATGCCCTCTACATGGGGCTCCCTGCGGGGAGCATCCGGAGACTCCAGTTGGTGCAAAATGCAGCCGCGAGGGTGATTATGGGGGCGTCGCGTAGCGCCCATGTGACGCCTCTCCTGCGCGAGCTGCATTGGTTGCCGATGGCTCTCCGGGTTCGCTTTAAGGTTCTAGTTTTGACCTTTAAGGCGACCCATGGCATGGGACCAGGTTACCTTCAGGATTGCATTCTACCAACGTTCTCCAACAGGCCGGTGCGTTCCCACAGGGAGGGACTGCTCCGGGTGCCGTCGGCCGCTATGTGTCGTCTGGCGGCGCCAAGGGGTAGGGCCTTCTCTGTGGGTGCCCCCGCCCTCTGGAATACTCTGCCACCGGAACTTCGTACCGGCACGGACCTGAGGGCCTTCAGGCGCGCGTTAAAGACCTGGCTCTTTGAGCAGGCCGGCCTGGGCTGAAAGAATGATTTTAAATTTTGATCCCCATTTTAATTTAAATTGGGTTTTAAGGGTGGGGGGGGGTTTTTCTAATCGCAGCTAATTCTAATATTTAATTATTTTTTAACTTTTATATTTGTGGGGTTTTTAGATGAGCTGTTCACCGCCCTGAGTCCCTCGGGAGAAGGGCGGTATATAAATGTAATAAATAAATAAATAAATAAATAAATGTTCCCTTCTTTAAAAATATTGCATGTGAGGTGAGGGAATATAAAGCAATTATCTCCGCCATAGGCTGTTGGGTTTAGCAGCCTCCATCAAGTTATTCACAATGTAAAGGACAAGCTGACCTACAGAGGTCTCTTCCTTCCAATCAGCATTTATAATATAAAAAGAAGATCACCTTTATTTACGCATATGTCTCAGTAAGCTTTTAGCTTCCTAAGTGGATATTTGTTTCATTTAGTTCCTTACATGCTATAATATTTGCAATTTCTGTTTTGTTTATTTTAAAGCCACTTTTTAAAAGTGGGACAAGGAACTCCTAAGCCTTCCTTCTTTGCAAGTAAACACCGTGAAAAAAACATTTATTTTTATTTATTTATTAACACATTTATATACCGCTCTTCTCCTGAAGGACTCAGGGTGGTGTACAGCCAACTACAACACATTTACACTTTACAAAAGTTAAAAGAAAATTAAATATTAAGGCTGCCACTAAAATTTATACCCAACCCCAATAAATTACAATAAAAACCCCAAATTTAAAATCCCAAAATTTAAAACCCCAATATCTAAAATTACACTTTAAAACTCCATTTAAAATCAGTCCAGGCCGGCCTGCTCGAAGAGCCAAATTTTCAGCGCACGTCTGAATCTCTCAGGTCGGCAGTCTTACGTAGCTCAGGAGGCAACCCATTCCAGAGGGAACATGTATGTATCATCTATTTATTTCAGGCTATTTATCATTTCTCATGTGAACAAACAGCTGTCCTTATCTGTCATGATGCAATATTGTAAACAGCAGATTAAAGCTATCCTTTCTCCCCACCTCTTTGTTTTTCGAAGCTTGATATGTGAAACTGTTTCTGAATGGCTCACAGTACAGTCTATCTAATGCACATCTGGAAAAACATCCTAGAGAATAGGTCTTAGGATCCCAGGAGCACTAGTCAGACTGGAAATGGAGACCAGTATCCATGGTGAGCCTCCCTATCTCACAGTGCCAGGTGTTTATACATGTAATTTCTTGGAAAGGCTGACCCTAGGGAAGAGAATCTAGGGGAGCAGTAATTAGGGGCTACCTTACATAGCGCTATTACTTTACTGCTCTTGAAATCTGGAGATGTGAAAGGTAGTAAAGGAAGTTTCATGTTTCCAAAAGATACCTTTTTTGTCCACCCTCCATGAGAGTTGAAAGAAATACAAAAGTATTTTTAAAACTTGTTTTACTGAAACAAATCAGTGTAGAGTGCTTGCTTTGTCTTAAAAGAGGATCCATATACCTACAATCAGTAGATATTTAGGCTGAGAAAAAATATTTCTCACAACTTTTTTGCCAATCTCAGTTATGGAAAAAGATACTTATTTTATTTATTTATTTATTTATTTATTTATTTATTTATTTATTTATTTATTTATTTATTTATTTATTTATTTATTTATTTATTTATTTATTTGTGTTATTTATATACTTTCTCCAAGCTCTAATCAGGAACTAATTAATAAAACATTTTCTGCTAAGTTCTGGGCACAAAATTTCCCATTTGTATAAAATATAGAGTTTAAAGTAAGGCAGGTTGTGTATTAGCCCTTTAATGTAATGTTTTTGGATACAGATCAGTTCAACTCTCTATAGTATTGTGCAATGACAATCAACAGAGTTTGGTGGATAGGAGAACTGGTGACTAAAGAGCAGCTTTTTCTCCCGTCCCATTGTTTTTTTTAGTTATCTCTCTTTAGGTATTTGGGTGATCTGCTGCTGCATTAAAAAGCTAATACAATACTAGTTGCATTAACAGAGAGATAGAATCAAGATCACATGTAGTAATGGTACCACCTTATAAAAGCCTACTAAAACCACACTTAGAATACTGCATCCAGTTTTGATCATCCCAATACAAAAAAGATGTTGAGATTTTGGAAAGAGTTCAAAGAATAGCAATAAAAATGATTAGGAGCCTAGAAGCTATAACATGAAGAACAATTGCAGGAACTGGGTACACCTAGTCTAATGAAAAGAAGGACTGGGGTGACATGATAGCAGTCTTCCAATATTTGGAGGGCTGCTACAAGAAAGAGGGGGCCAACTTATTTACCAAAGCACCTGAAGGCAAGACAAGAAACAATGGGTGGAAACCAATTGTGATGACCTGGGGCATGGCACCAAGGCAACACAGTCAAATAAGCAAGAAGAGTCTCTTTATTATCTTTCAAAGAAATAACAGATAAACAGAGTTGGAAGAGACTTTGTAGGTTATCTAATCCAACTCCCCACCCAAGTGGGAGACCCTACACCATTTCTGATAAATGGCAGTCCAGTCTCTTCTTGAAAGAAAAACTCTCCCAAGAACAGTCTTTAAGTGGAGGAAATTCAGTCCAAAAACAAAATGCATACAAACTGTAACTGAAAATCCAAACAAACCATGCTGTAGTAATTAATTTCATAGGGCAGGAGAAGGAATTGCAGACTTGAAAGCATAGCAAAACATACACAGTTGGGAAGACACCAGGAACAGAGATAAGCCTTGACAATACCAGATAATTCATGATTTTCTCCCAACAACTTGCTGTGTGCAGCTTCCCTTTTTAAACACTGTGTTCCCAGCTGCAGCTAGTGAAGGGAATCAGGGCCCTTTCCTCTCTCGTAAGCCATGCAACTCACGTTGCTTCCTTCTCCATTCCTCCCTGCATGCCCTAGGTTGAAGAGGGGTGGGCCTGGGTCTTCCTCCTAATTCCCTCTCCCTTGCTCTATCTCTCTCCTGCTCTGCCCAGCCGGACTTTGCTCTTTCCCAGTTTCTTCCACAGTCAATGGAGCTACACTCCAACTCTCTGTCAGCTTCTCGGCCCCCCACTCTGAATCAGATTCTGACAGGGGCAAGACCCAATCAAGGAGAGAAACAATCTAGAACTAAGTGGAAAATTTCTAGCAGTGAGAACAATCAAGTAGTGGAACAAATTGTCTTTGGAAGATGTGGGTACCACATCACTGGAGGCTTTAAAGAAGAGATTGGACAGCCCTTTGTCAGAACTAATATAGGTCTCCTGCATGAGCAGGAGGTTGGATTAGATCACCTCTAAGGTCCCTTCCAAACTGTTTTGGTTACATCTGTCAGAATTGGCAAATAGATGATAGAGAGAAAAGGTTCCTTGAGACAATGGAAGAGATCCGACTTTCCCATTGCCAGAACACCCTGAAAATCCAATGGCAATGATTAGCTAGGAAGACTTTAAGATAACTGGGTTATCTGAGGGACCATCTCTTGCCAGTCACATCTACCCAACCATTAGAGCGAGGAGGCAGGGAATGTTGCGGATCCCACCCTGAGGGAGATACACCTGGTGGGATCCAGAAGAAGGGCCTTCTCCATGATGGCTCCGTCTCTCTGGAATATCATTCCCCCAGAGATTAGAATGACCCCCACTCTAGCATGCTTCTGAAAGGCACTGAAGACCTGCTTTTGCTACCGGGCCTGGAGAACCCAGAGAGGGATGGAGCCCATCAAATGGCTAGTGTGATCTGCTGTTGTCGGGGTGGGAGGTGGTAGTTGGGTTTTTTTCCCCCTAAATTTTGTTCTATTGTACTTACTAATTTATTTGATTTTTTTGTTAGTTTTTTATTGTTTTTTATTGTGTAAGCACCTCGAGTCGCCATGGGTAAATAGGCAGCAATATAAATTAAATAAATAAAATAAATAAGACATAGCCCCCAGAGGGCCATTAGAATCAGGGCAGCCCGTGTTCTGTACATGTAAATGTACATCAACACAAGGCACCACAGAAAGATAGATGGTACAGCTTAGGTTGAAAGCAACTGGAAAACTACTTTAAATCCCAAGGAGGAAGCCACAAGTTTAGGCTTTGAATTGAAGATTAAATTATTCTAAATATGATGGCTGAGGCAGCTCAAATCCACAGTCGTACAGAGAGTTTGGTGGCCTGAAAGTAGGAAATGCCTCCTGTCTCTATTGTATTAAATATGGAATGCTGACTACGCACAGTAGATAGTTTCAGGTCATTCCACAAAATGACTCACATGGTGGTGCCAATGAACAGCTCTGAGAGAGAGAGAGAAACTGCTGCCATGGGCAAAAATTTGTTGCCCCATCATATGAATGTTTTTTCAGAGAAAAAAAAATTGCTTAGATACCATAGATTCTCAGATTCTAAGAGAATATCTTCGGGTTGCTTACTTCAAGTGACAGTCACACAAAGTATGTAAAGTGAAACATAAGAGGAAATGTGTGAGGTGGAGACTGCTTTTATTATTGCTGCTAAACTACACACTATACACTCCAATACTCCCAGTTACTGTTCATTCTTTCTCAAATGAAAGAAGTCAGGGGTGTCCTGTTTAGTAGTCAGAAATTTGCATTGATTTTATTAATATGTAAAACTGTTCGATGATTCTGATATCAGCTACAGTATTTTCCTTTTCCTTTAGGAATATCAATAAAAAGAAAACAGTATAGGATTGAGATTTTGGCCCTTGCTGATAGAAAGCAGAGAAACCTTTCTGCAGAATTCACTTGAAAAATCCCCCCCCACCAAAATTCTGACATTTTCGGCCATCCGTGGTCAGAAATAAATCCTCAACAATAGAATCCATGGCAGCATTCCAAATCAATAGTGTAATTGTTTTGTTCCTTTGAGACTAGATTTTCCTTTAATTAAAACTAGAAAAAACAAAAGAAGTTTATTTAATTAAAATGACTGAAGTGCATAAACAAACATATTTCCTTTTTTTATTTTAAGAAAAGGCAGAATGAAAGAACCAAGAAATTATGCAAAGGAAAATGTCACTGTGGTTTTTCTCTTTACATTGACAAAGTTTTTTAAAAAATGATTATGAAAACATTATAAGATAGAGTGAATTGTGAAAAAGAATTAATTACACTCAGGTTTGCTAGGCCCATATTTCTAATACCTTATTTACAAGTTACCAAAATGATGGGCAGTGCATCTAAAGTAATGGAGGACATTAAATGTAATTGTGATTATTCTGATTTGTCATAAAATAAAAATTTAGATAATCTTCAGCTAGCCTATTCCCAGTGATAAATGGAATAGCTATAAATGGTTGAAATGCTAATCAGAACGCCTGTTCTCAACTTCATCCCACAAGCCACAGTGAAGATGTCACAATAACAATAAAATGCTCCATTACCAACCAAAGCAATTAAGTCAAACTAATTGAATTACAATTAACAATTATTTAATTTTTGTACTTGTGGAACATTATATTATCAGCAAGCTGTCTATGTGGTATTTTGCTATATTGTAAATGGTTTCAAAGTCATTGAATATTTCCAGCAATCTGATCTTAAATGTGCATGCTTGAAAAAAAAAATCCCATGGAGTGAAATGGATTTTATTAATGTGTATGTATGCTTTTGATTGTAGATTTAATCTTAATATTAAAGTTGGACCAAATCTGCCACCCATGCTATTTTGCTTTTAATCTGAAAACAAGCATGATATTTGTATTATCATACTTAGTTTATTTTGCAAATTTGTCATGAACATAAAATTTGGTTGGTATATCTGCCATATGGATAAGGCATTATAATAATTTGCTACAGCATTTATTACTCTTTATTTAATGGAAGCTTTTATTTAAAAGTTTAGGTTATTCTGACACACAGAAATGTGTCTCTGGTACAATAGTAATGGGTTCAGTATTGCACATGGGTGGAATGAACTGGGCTTCATTTCAAGTTAGTCAGTGGTCTGAAGGTTTTTCAGCTTTCCAAGATCCCAAATCTTCAGTGTCATTTCACAAAAAAAGGGCTGACTAGAAGACTTGGATGTGCATCGCAGGCTTGATTTGACCCATCGTTCTCTCTTCTGGGAGTAGCTACTTTCTGCCCTATGGTGTCCAAAGTCCTGCAGTCTCCAAGAAATGGAGGGTGTATGAAGAATGACAAAGAATACAGAATACCAAACTTCAATTACAGCAATTGTTTTCTGCAAAATTGGACATGTTCACCTGCAAATACTGGCTCATTCCATAATTCCACTAAATTCATAATAATGGTGGTGTTCTCAGGAAACAAAGAGAAGAGCAAGTAATACCTGTTATTAATTTTAGGATATTGATCCAACTACTCAAGTCTGCCTTTACTAGACTTACCCAGCTTGTTAAATGTATTATATACAACTCACATTATGCCCAGCTAACAAGGCCAATACTGGCTGAGTATTTGGAGAATTGTAATCCAATATAGAAGGGAGAATTGGAGAAAGTTCTCTATATAGATTGACACAGGCCTTTCAGGATTTTGAAGGAGCTTTCCTATTCCTGCTTGGAGGTGTTATGTATTGAAGCTGAAACCTAACATTTATTTATACATTAAATCTATATCTTGCTTTTTCAATCAATATGGCAGTCACTCTTTATTTTATATTGGAACAAACTCTATTTACACCAATCAATGCAAGTATTCATTTTTATAGAGGAATATATAAATACATTGATGAATGGATACATGCCTTTGCTTAAAGTTCTTGAAATGTCTACTATTTTTAAAATAGATGCACTGTAGTTGCAGAAGAATATACAATGCTGCATATTCATTGGCTCTGTAGCTATGCTTGCTGAACTGAATCATATACACAGTTGGAGATTCCGGCTCTGGCAGTACCTGAGAAATGCAAATTGCATTTTAAAAAGGAGCAGAATTGTATGGGACCAAAAAATGAACAAAAAGATTTTTGCCCTTCAAAAACAAAAACCCCACTCTTATTTATCAAATTTTAATTTCTTTCCACTTTATCTTTTAAAATTCCTTTGGTTATAAAAGACCAAAACCCATGGAGTTGTCCAATCATCTCTGCAGTAAAAAAAAGGTTAAAACATTAACAAGTTCTACACTCAAGAATTATCAAAAAACCAGTTAGTGAGCACACATAGCACACATAGTAAATTCCATTCTGAAGGACGGCTGACAACATCCAGCTATCAGCCATTGGTACTGGAATAGGAAAGCAAAATTTTGAATGTGGCAGGAATGAACAGAGCTATCTCTTGTTGACCTCTTGGTGGCTTTTGATAGAATTAACCATGGTATCCTTCTGGATCATCTCTGTGGGTTTCTGGTCAACACAGAACTGTGCCAGTTTGCTTTCTTTCTACATGGCTGGTACAGGAGGTATTGTTTGGAAGTGAGAGGTCAATCACTCTTATGTGGGCTTGATGATGTTTTGTAATTTGTCTATGTAATGTTTACATGAAGCTGCTGGATGAGATTATTGTTGCCATGAGATGAGGTATCATTCATATCATGATGATACCTCAGTTATGCATTTTTGCTCCAACAAACTAAGCAGAACCATTGATATCTTATCTTGGTGCTGGGAGACTATGGGGATCTGGATGGGACATAACAGGTTTCAGTTGAACCCTGGCAAGACTGAGCGGCATTGTGTTTTGGGCTCTTCTAGATCTGGGACTTTGCCATCCATCTTTGATTCTGGCTGGAGTTGCATACTCCAGACAGACTCCAAGTGTGCAATATGAGGTTCTTTATAGACTCATGACTCCTACTTGAGAACAGATGATGGGATTGACTAAAAGGGCCTTTGCACAGCCTCATGGTCCAGGAAAGAGCACAACTTGTGCCGTTTCCTGGACCATGAGGCTCAGTTCAAAGTTCCTCATTCTCTGGTCACTTCCCGACTGGATTATTGAAATGTGCTGTACATGGAACTGCTCTTGAAAAGAATCTGGAAGCATCTGGCACTGTGGTTGCATGGACAGTTATGTACATTCATAGGACGAAACATGTAGCACCTCTATTCTGTCAGCTATACTGCTGCTGGTTTGCTTCTGGATGCAATTAAAAGTTCTAGTTTTGACCTTTAAGCCCTACATGACATGGGACTAGGTTATCTGAGGGATTGCCTCTTCCAATTACATCTACTTATCTCATCCAGTTGAGCAAGTGTGAGATATGTTGCAGGTCCAATCTATCAAAGAGGCAACCCTATCCCTGGAGCCTCAGTTCCTCTGAGGTGGCCCCCATCACCATCTGCCCTGGTTTTTCTATCAACCTTGGGCATCCCATGATGAACCTGCAAGATGGTGTAAAATTACTGTTATTTCCATATTCTTGATTGTTAATGCTTTTTATTTATGTTTCCGTGTTTTATGGTTTTCATTGTTAATATGTTTGTATGCCACCCGAAGTCATATTTGTGGAATTTGTGACTATATAAATCTATTAAATAAATATATAAAATATAAAGCAACATTTAACAGGATATAAAATGTAATAATACCATTTTTAAAATAATCAAAGCATACAATTACACTGCCTTTTGAAATTCAGATTGAATTATATTGAATTAAATTGAAAGCAACCAGGCTGTCAAAGAACACAGTGGCTGGACACTATCAAACATGACACCAGCCAGAGCACAGAACAACTCAAAGAAATAGTGCAAGATTAGAAGTTGTGGAAAGACCTGGCCATTAGAATTGCCAAGAGTCAGATTCGGTACTGAAAGGATAACATCATCATGAATTGAATTGATACCTTCAATCAGTATGGCATAGTAAAATGTTAGCTGCCATGGTCCAATTCCTTGAATCTTCACAGATCAACCATCTAAACAAATTATCAGAACATTTACTGATATTTATGAAATTTTTGCCAATTAAAAAAAAATGCTGGTTAATTCAGAATTGTTTGGAATCTAATCAAATTCCAACTCATTATTGCTCTTTTATTTGAATTGTAATGTGTCTACCAAATGCCACAGTGCACTAGTTGTTAATTGTATGAAATGACTGAGGGAGACATAGTTTAAGGTATTTGTCTGTTTTCCTTCATTTTCTTTTCAGGTTTTGTTTTGAATTTGGTTTATTTAAAATGGATGGCAATTTGAAATGTTGTTTTGGGAAAGAAGTGAGGGGATGTATTTGAAGGTCTTGTTTTGTACCCCTTTGTCAACTCTAGGAGAAGCACACGGAATATTTTGTACATAAAGTAAATTTTTGGAAAGGGCAATCTCATTATAATGTACTCATAACATGAACTAATTTATGAACTTAAGATTGTTGATTTACAACCTGTACATTTTTACTGTTAAATTTGGAGATAAGGTAATTCTTTTCTTAGTTAACCAATATTATTTGGATCCTAAATCCTTTATTTTCTCATGCTGAATCCTTTATTTTCTCACGCTAATTCAAATAATTAACATTCCAAATGTACTATACAAATGTGAAAAAGATCCTATAGGATTGGTAAAACAATGGCTATTTCATCTCAATATTTAACTACCAACTTCAAGATAATTGAATTTCTGGATTGCCGCTTGACAATTTTAGAGCCTATCCGTATCCAACAAATATACTGGCTTTGTGCCTCATGCCTTCTTCTCCAAAATGTTGCTTCTGTACTATTACCCTCTATATTGGTGCTCTGTCCTTCCTTGCTGATGACCAGTGCTGCCTTCAGCCCAATCGGTAGGTGTAAAAAAAAAGTTCCGTCTCCCTCTCTCTTGCTCTGATTTTTTTATTTTCTGGACTGCCTTTTTGCAAAAAAATAAATAAGGAACCAGTGACAAACTCTGTCTTGGAAAAATTGCAGAGGTTGGGAAGGATGATGATAAAGGCCCCACAGTGTCTTGCCTGGAAAGAAGGAAATCCTTGGGACTGAAAGACAGGATGCAGTTGAGGTTCTCACAATAGAAAATAATGTGTCTCAGCGCAGTCCCAGAGAAACTGCTGCAAAAATATCTTCTTCTGGATCAGTAGTTGAGCCAATAACTGCCTCAGATACCTAAACTGTTCCCAAGCTACACATAAATTCTGCAATAGAAAGATTTGGGGGGAGGGAAGACCAATCTGATCAATATTGCCCAAGCACGCAGAAAGGACCTTGAATTTACCACATTATAACTTTATTAATAGTAATCTTTCATATCTGATTATTTTATGGTAGGTCAACTCACCCATTTTAGTATGCAAACCTTATTCTGTGCTGACTATTTTAGATAGGGTTGATGCATGTATCTTATCCCCTATTCTGTGCTAAGAAGACAAGCTTAGATCACAAGAACCCCAATCCATTCATCCTCATAATATCCCTGTATGGTAGGTCAGCAATATCCTCATTGTATAACAGGCTCAAGCTGAGGCTGATTATTCACGAGCTGCAAGGGAGTTCAAGGGGTAAGGAAGGAATTAATGAGCCAAATCCCCTAAGCTGAAGTTCCAAATTCTATAAGTACTGGCTCTTAAAATAGCTTAAGCGTGACAGAAAGGGAGCTTCAGCATCAGAACTGTCTGCCTATGACTTTGCATGACCTGATTCAAATGACCAGTTAATATATCTAGAAATGTACGTGTGATGATACTTGACACCCAAAATCTTACTTACCATAGAAATTTGAATTTACTATCCAGGTTACATGCAGCATCATTCATGCTGTGATAGGCATAAGTTTTCTCATAAATTGCTGTATTTTCATCATATTGTGGTGTTTATTTCTGGATAAAATAAATGTATATAAAATTTATAAACCGGTAAGTTACAGTATTAACAATGACCCATTCTTTTACAAGCAGCGGATAATTTTAGATTATGGACTTAATGTACTGCTTAATGTAAGTATTGCTCCCAGTTTGGTGATACATAATGGCAGAATTCTGCTGTATTTGTGGATTCTCCTATTAATTCCACTCTGTCCCAAAATCCTCCCTTATAGCCTGACTATCATTTATATAATTATTGCCTTTAGAATGCAAGTAATTTTAAAATAATGTCATAGGCTCATGAATGCTATACATCAGTGATATGAGGAAAATAATGCCTTCCTCTATTATTTTATCACAAGGAAGATTGCTGGAGATGGACTCAGGAAACATTTTAGAGAAGGAAGTTACTCTGGTAGCCTTAAAACATGCACATAAAGGATTATTAGTGGACCGTAGGCGGTTGATACTCAACAGAACTTTCCTGCTTCCGAAAAAAAAAGGGGGGTGGGGAAAAGATACAAGTTGGCCAAAGTATTGAAATTAGAAAGGAGACAAATGGCTAGCAATGTGGGACCTTTATTTATTTATTAAATTTGTACACCATCCAAGTCCCAGCAACTCTGGGATGGGAACTGTTCATTTGGAATTAATGGCAATAGAAACATGATATGCCATGAGATGCATGCTACTCAGATGCTAAAATGATATCTTTGTTCAGTGGACTTCTGCAGTGGGAGGTTTGGTGTTATTCTTTGCCTCTTAAGCTTATGGTTCATGTGATGCTCTCACAAGTTTGATAATGTGAAACTGCTGTCTCACATTTATGCAGTTTTATGTAAAATATACAATAAGGTTGAAAGAGGCAATAGACATGGAACTGTGGCAGATACACTGTATAAGTATATAGCCTCCCTATTGTCCTTTTTCAAAGTGATCCCTGTATTTATTCTAGAGTAAAAAAAAGTACCTGCTGCTTAAACAGCAGGCTTAATATCTTAAAGCAGGACAATCTGAACTGCAGCTCTCAGCAAAGGCCAAATTGATTAACAACTACCCAAACTAGAAATATTGATGCCATTTTCTAAAAAATAAATTGTAACTCTTTCAAAGAGACAAGAAGTTGGGAGGTTTTAACTATAATCTGAGTATAAATTCCAAATCATGATAAACAACCAGTTTAAAGTATTCCATTTTGATTAGACCCCATTTTAAATGCAGTATCATTTGAAGGAGGACTCAGAGAAATTGTAGCAGGATGTAACAAAGATAATTATTAAGCAAAGACAGATTAAAAATGGCTATCTTCAGATTTAAGAAAAATGAGCAAGGTGATATGTGATACCAATCTTCAAATACCAAATACCTGAAAAGACATATAAAAAGGTCAAAATCTGTTTGTTCTTCCCCAAAATACAAAATCATGGATTTAATTTATAGGAAGCAAACATTCCAATGAAACTTTACATAAAACGAGAACGTAGTGGGCTCTCGTTCCTTGGATTCGTTCATGTGGAGACCAAGGAACTTGTCTGAGATACTTTAATTGGATTCATAAACTAAGCAAGAGTCTAGATACAAAGGGCTAATGATTCCTTCCAATCTATGTTTCTATTGATGATGCAATAAAGATTTTCAAACTGTCAATATAACCTGATTTGAGCAGATTCCCTTTTTAAAAGGAGATAGGATTGAACAAAACAAGACCATTAGGTATTCATACTTAATACAATGATGTATTGTATTGTGGACGCAGTCTGCATGAGAGAGGCAATTTTTCTTAACTTGATACTTCCTTTACCCATACTGACTGGAAATTCTCAGAGCCTCCAATTCCAATTCATTGAAGGATACCAAATTAAAGAAGGGGGAAAGAAGGAAAGACATTTTCCCACCCGTTAGGTTTAGATCAATGTTTCTCAGCCTCAGCAATTTTAAGATACATAGATTTAAACCAGATTTTCCCAGCCAGCATGGGTTTAATTTCACACATCTTAAAATTGCTGAGGTTGAGAAACGCTGGTCTAGAAACTATCTCAACTGGTCAACTTTTTAAATTTTAATTAGTATATCTTTTCTTCATGGAAACACATGTCACTTAATCACTATTATGTACTATAAGATGCAAGATAAGAAAATATGAAAACAGCAATATAGGAAAGACTTGCCTCTCTTCAGATAACTACCCAGAAACTGCATTGGTATTACAAAAACTCATAAAATTTTCATTTGAGAATTAAGGGACTTGCAAGTGCAAACCCATGATACATAGAATATCCTGAATTAGGGAAATTCTGGTAAAGATGCAATTTAAACTCTGGTGAATAAGATTGACAATACTGTTTCCTGTTTTACTTAGTCATACAATGCTCCTCCAAATACCTGTATATCTTTCTTTGTTTGCTATAATTTGGGATGTTCCATCATGTATACTATTTGGGCGTGAAGGTAAGCATAAGTCCCAAATCAACAAAAAAGGGAGTTGCTCTTTAAGAGACAAAGTATGTGGTTTCTTCCCATAGTTTGAAGGATTCATTATGATTGATTGCACAGTCAGCCAGATGTTTAAAGTAGAGTTGGTATTTTTATCCACCTATTGAGTCCTTCTAAAAGGTTCTGGGATAAGCAGATGTTCATGCTTAATGGTGTTAAAGGCATTGTCTCAGCATGTAAGCTGTTTGAAGTAAACCTGCCTTTTGCAATTGATTGATGGTGATTTGTCAATGCTGTGGGTGTTCAAATGGTGTTCCAGATGTTTTGGGATTGCACCCATTATTATTATTAGTTGCCACTCAAAAAGGTAATGTGAGGCTTTAGTTCACATGTTCCCTCCTATTTTCCCATTTCTATTCTAGCACAAAAGAAATAGCTTTTCCCCCCACTGCCTTTCTTTCTTCCACTTCCACTCCAGCTTGGAAAAACCCAACTATTAGTGAACGTTGCAATGCTTGATATATAGAGCAGCAGCGGTTGTTTCAGGTGCATATGTCAAAAGATCAGGTGTGACTGGTGGGAGGAGAACTAGCTACGCTGCAATGCAGAGACACCAGATGGCTTGCAAGGAATGAAGTAAGAAACCCAGGGAACTCTAATGATTAGAAGCTCTGAAAGAGTCTTGGGATGCTGCAAGCTAGGCATCCTGGGAAGTATTGTAATTAGCATCTAGAGGCAATTGTAGGACATTCTTCCATATAATGCCTTATTCTATAGATGGGTACCAGAACAGCTGAATATGCCTGAGCAGCATGAGTTTAAAACCAAAAGAAAATAGCAGTTTCTCTGCCTAAAGTACATTTGTTAAACCTGTGCTGATTAAAGTTAAATAATAAAAAACCAGTGTTTTTACATTCCATCTGTTGCAGGGGGTCTTATATTCCAAACAGCATTTTGTTATTTCCCAACGAGAGGACAACATGGAAAGAATAGGTGAAAATGCAAACCAATTTGTCTGTTGGGATGGCATCTCTGCCAAAAATGTCTAGACATTGGCCTAGGATTGAGATGCCGGCTTTCATAAGTGAATTGTAATTCATGCTTTATAAGAAGGCGACCTGAACTTAGCATGAGTTTATGGAAAGAAGAAAATAATGATGTAACATTATACAGAGAAAACAAATATAAATGAATCTATAACTACTATCAAGGTGATTTGAAAGTTTGCTTCTTTATCATTTTCCTTTCCCCCACTTTTTTTTTCACTATTTTGTATTATCTGTATTTTCCTTTATGATTTTTTTTAATTAAATTAAAAACTTTTAAAATAGCAAAATGAATGCATACCTCTTATGTGTGAATCACGGTAAGAGATGAGGATTAGTAAATGACCAAGACTTTCAGTGATGACGTTCGTTGATAAATGACAGGTCATTGGCAGCACAGAACCATTCACCTATCGTTCTTGCTATCTAGACTAGATAGAATAACCATCACCCCACTGAAAGTTGTTCTGATATTAGCTTTGGTTACAGGACACTTAAAAATCCAGTAAGGCTGAGTCACCTACTGGGAAACTACTAGAACACTTGGTAGTTGTTTGGCTTGTTCTTTGGTTTAGCGCTCAAAGTGGAATATGTAAGCTTTTCAGCAGTCCAATTTCAGATTTTCTCCCCATTTCCAACACCAACATATTAGAAAAATATTTCTCCTGCTTATCTTAACAGCACTAATGCTGAAAAGATATATTAGTAATTTTATGCTGTTATTCCTTGAAAACGTGTCAGAAGAATCCATGTTTTATAAATATCCATCAAGACATTGGTATCTCAACACTCATTCCTGGGTATCTGGTACTAAAGTTTCCTGCTGTTCTGAATGGCCTTGCAAAAACCACAGTCTCTAATTTTATGATCCATAATTTCTTCATTATATTCTAAACTATGCAAGCAATTTTAATTACACTACACAGCCATGCTCTAAATGAACTCATCATTTCAGAGAGATTTCCTTTATCTAAACAGAGAACAGAATGCCTACAGATGGCACAAAAGCAATAGGAAGAGGAAGCAACTTTGTACTTCCTGCCACTTCCCCATTTGGGTTTCCTTGTAGGAATCTGGAAATCTGGCAGACAGCATCTAAAATCTCCCTCCCTCCCTTCCCTTCTCTTCCCAACAGGCAAGTAAGTGGCTACTGCTGCATGAGAAGGAAGGGTTTGCTAGACTGGCTGGAAAACTGTCACAGAACATTGAAACTTGAAGCTCATATTACTGTAGTGGCCGCACAGCAGCAGCAGCCATTAGTTGCTGAAGCGTCACAACTGCCAGACATGAGCCTGGTGGCTGTACTTAAATTTGCTAGGTGACATTCGGTTTGAATTCTTTTTGTTTTTGTCAGCCTTGGGATTTATTTATAGGCCATTTCTTTGTTTTCAAATAAGCATTCACAATATGTCCTCCCCAAATACACAGATGGCTGGCTCACTTTTCCCAAGAGCAGGAACTTGCAGAACTGGGTCTCCATAAAGGTCATTGGGTGTCTTTACCCAGAGAATGCAAAAAAGCAGCACACTTTTGCCTCTTTATTCTAGTGACAGAGGAATTCATTAATTTGCCTTTTATTCGTGTCAATACAATTTAGCATTCGTAACATTATTTTGCAAATCATCGGCAAACTCGATGCAGGTTGACTTTTTCAGCAATTAATTATTAGAACTCTTAGATGTTGAAAACCAGCAAATTTATCATTCATTTGTGTTTAAAAATAGTGCCTATAATGAAGAGGAAATTGGTCTGACTCCATGCTTTAGTCTTACTTGAAATTATATTTTATTATTCAATGTACACTCATGTCTTTAACATAGAATTTAATAGTTTATATTAGTAAGCTTCCTTCATTTTAATATATGCTGATAGAACAGCACTGCAGCATTGGCCCTAGTTTTTGTAACTCCTGACCTGACAATCATCCTCAGAGGAAGAAAGGGAGCAAGTTCATCAATGTCCACTGTGCTTTCAAAGGGAAACGGAGTTAAATCCAATTGCCCCTGTAAGAACATCTTTCCTCTCTGCTCAAAATATCTAGGCAACCCAACACTGCAGAGAAAATGGTACCTAAATAAAAACCTGTACAGTGCATGATATCCCCCATGTCACTTCGTTTCTTCCACCTCTTTAAAACCTTCTCTGTCTTGGCTTCAGCAGGGATCATGACCCAGCTAGATTCCAACCTACATTATCCTGATAGCAATCCATCCTTTACATAAGGCTGCACTGAAAAGCGTATATATTTAAGGACACCTTTAAGTAGTAAGTTAAGTTGTAATTTGACCATATGTCATACTTAACCAGAACGTCTAAATGGCTGAAAGGTTCTAGTTTTCACATAGTCTCTATTTGTGTGAAGTTTTTTTAAGAATGACACCTTGAACACTATTAAGGTGTATGTA
>JAGDQI010000322.1:0-25613 GCA_023653725.1 Bungarus multicinctus | reverse complement strand
ATGTTTGGGGGTATAGATATAAAATGATGAAATAATAATTGAAATTTAACATTAAAATTGCTGATAGTTGAAAACCAAAAGATGACAGTACAGTATATAATGAACATTTGTTTTTACAATACTGACTAGATAGCCATGCTCTGTAAAGTGCATTTATGCAAGCAAGATATGAAGTGTCTTACTTACCAGCATTGCCATTGGCCAAGGTACTTTTTCAAAAACATCTGAATCTGAAAAGCCTTTTGAAACAGGGATGGGATCCAACCGGTGTATTTATAACTATGGTTCTGTTTGCTCTGGCATCGCGCAAGTGCACAATTTTACGACCTGCTGAGCTGCCCAGACAGCTGAGCAGCGCGGCGTGCAGGTGTTGCAGCGTTGGAAAAGCCCTTTTTTCCTGCTTTTTCAACAGCAGCTGTGCCGCACAAAGCAGCTGAGGTTGAAAAAAGCCGGAAATAAAGGTCAGTACGAGACCAGGCAGGCATGGGCAAACCAGCAGCAGACAATAAACCGGTTCTATGTCTCTGCTCTTCAGAGCAACCCAATTCTACAGAAGGGGACTGACACCGGTAGAATCCGACCCCTGCTTGAAGCTCAGTTCTAAGAAGCTTCTTGGATGAGAAGTTAAACATCTTCAAGAAAAAACAAAGCCAGTTTCCTTTTGAAAAGCACCTTAGGACAACTATGACCTGAATGACTGGGAATCTCCATAGATATTCCCACATTGTTACTGTTTGGTCCTTGGAAGATATTTGCCTGAAGGATAGAATTGATCTGCTTTTTCATGCATGGAATCCGAGAATAAATGGGAAATTTGTATGAACCAATCAGGAATCCAATATTGGTAATGGCATAAAGAAATATGGCACAGGAAGATCCCAAAAGAAATTGAATCTATAGTTCTTTCACAGTTTTCCCTCTTCTAGTCACCCTATCTGCTTTGCTAATACCAAGCTGGCTACAATGGATAATATTTGAAAAATTGCCTTAAGATTTTCAAGAAGTTGTCTTCTCCCATGAAAGAAGTATCTGTTTTACTCCTTTATTATCAGGGCATTTGAGAATTTCTTTCAAATATCCTTTGTGGTGCAGTGAATTTACTTTATTACTGGAATGGCAGAGAGAGCGACATATATTTTTGCAGGGTTTTGCTTTGTTACACCATTCTCTACCACTCTAAAGATTTTCTGCTTGCCTACATTTCCCATTTTGAAAAAATACCAGTGGGAAAAGTTTCTCCTTATTATCTTCATCTGAAACTACTTGAAGTGGAAGAAAGCAGGGAAATAACAGTCGCCTGGAGAAATTATTATGCAAAGCAGAAACTCCGCATACCCTCCTGAACTATTCTCCACTCTGAAAATGCTCATCAACTTTCTCTTCTCCTTTATAAATAAAATTGAAAAAGAAATCCAGTTATATGAAATTGAATAAAACCTATTAAAAATAAGAGATTTTTTTTTCTAAATAGTATTGTACTGGAATCTCCCCATGTCTTAAAATGATTTGCCCAATTAGGAGTTAACATTGGGTCTACATTATATACATATGTACACATGTACCCACAGATGTATACAAATATGTTTTTGCATATTAAGTAGGAAGTATCAAATGTACAAAATCACAGTATAAGTAAAAAATATTGTAAGAGCTTTGGAAAAACACAAATTTAACAAGAGGCATTGGTAGCCAGTATAATTTTAAGTTGTACTGATAAGAGTATCACCACATACTAAGAGTCTAATGTTTATTTGTTTTATCATAAGTTCTTAATTCATAAAATAGGTTCAAGGAAGGATGTGAAAATGGCAAATTTAAAGACTATGAAGGATGTAATGAGGCCGTGCGGGGTTGGATGGGTCGTAACAGGCTTCGTCTCAACCCGGCCAAAACCGAGTGGCTGTGGTTTCCTGCGCCCAGATACAGCCAGCTTATTCCTTCGCTGGCTGTGGGGGGAGAGGTTTTGACCCCCGTGGAAAGGGCGCGCAACTTGGGTGTCCTCCTGGATGTGCGGCTGTCCTTGGAAGAACATATCGCAGCCGTCGCCAGGGGGGCTTTTTATCAGATTCGTCTGATTTACCAGTTGCGGCCCTTTCTGGATCTGGGCGCACTTCGCACAGTCACTTCCGCCCTCGTTATCTCCCGCTTGGATTATTGCAATGCTCTCTACATGGGGCTCCCCTTGAAGAGTCTCCGGAGGTTGCAGTTAGTCCAGAATGCAGCTGTGCGGGTGATCGTGGGCGCCCCTCGAGGCGCACACGTAACACCACTTCTCCGCAGGCTGCACTGGCTTCCTGTGGCCTTCCGGATTCGATTCAAGGTGGTACTGATGGTATTTAAAGTGCTCCATGGCTCGGGACCTGGGTACTTATGGGACCGCCTGCTGCCATCAACAACCTCCCGCCGCCCAGTACGCTCCCACAGGGTCGCCCTCCTTGGGGTACCGCCACCTGATCGTTGTCGACTGGCGGCCCCGAGGGTGCGTGCTTTCTCTGTGGGAGCGCCCTCCCTGTGGAATGATCTCCCCCCGGAGATACGAGCCATGACAGATATCCTCTCCTTCCGGCGCGCAGTTAAGACCCTACTTTTTAAACAGGCTGGCCTGGCCCAGTAAGGGTTTAAGGGGTTTTAGTAAATAGGGCTTTTTAAATTTTAACTTATTTTTAAAATTTTTGGGATGCAGCCATACTCATGTTTAATTTGGTTTTAAATTCTATTTAATTTTGTATCTCTGTATTTTATGTATTTATTAGGCTGTACACCGCCCCGAGTCCCTTTTCGGAGAGGGAGCGGTATAGAAATACGATTATAAATAAATAAATAAAATAAATAAAGTAATAGAATTATAATTAAAGAGCGTCAGGGCTAGAAGAGTCTCGCTGAAGTTAATAGGATGAGTAAGACCGCAATCCTATATAGACATTACTCTGCAAAGAAAGCTCATTAAGTTCAGTGCATCTTACTCTGTAATAATCTTGCCACATTTCCCTATATTTAATTTGCATTGACTACAACTGTATAGCTTTCATGGGTTAAAATTTGGGTGTAGATATTATGTACTTTTTAAAGGCATTTATGAAGCATTTGTCCAGTGCTCACCTATTCAGCATGCCCTTTTAAAATAGCTTTTTAAAAATAACATATAAATCTCCCAGGGTCACTTTTGCAACTTGAAGGGCCATAGAAACCAAAATGTTCAATAAATCAAAATAATAAAAAATAACATTATGAATACGTTCTATTGAGCTGCAAAGAGGCTTTAGAACTTATTTTTCCTTTTTCTATGGTTTTCCTGACAGGATTTTTACAGAGGTTCTGGACTCTTGATTGTAGCTTCTTTTGTAATTTACTGTGTTTTGACATTTCTTGTTCTTTGTGTTTTGAATATGTTATTATATGTCTTCTCAGTACTCAGTTCATAGTGAGAGATGTTCCTCTGGGCTATTAGTTCAAAATATATTTCAACATATATATGTCTGCTTGTGTTTGAGGTTCCTACCCTTGTTCACTAGTAGATTACACCTTTTCCTGTTCAAATTATCTGCATTTAAAGAAAGAATATACTTTAATGTAGTTTTGTAAATGATGCATTATTGAATTTAACCTTTATCTTACTCTTCACTGAATCAAAATAAAAGCTGTTGGAATTGATCTTCCAGTGGTTTCATTACCACAGGTGAACTGTCCTTTGCCACAATTTGACAGAATCTTTTATTTCTTTGCAAAGTCTCTTGTGTGTCTACTTTCAAACACAGCATTTGAGAAACTGAATTATTCTCCCTAAGGCAGTGTTTCTCAAAGTTGGCAGCCTGAAGAAGTGTGTATTTCAACATCCAGAATTCTCCAGCCAACTTTCCTTGCTGAGGAAGTTTGGAAGTTGAAATGTGCACTTTCATATTACTAAGGTTGAGAAACACTGCTTTAAAGGACTAGATATATTTGCTGAAGCAAACATATATGCCTCTTTTACTGTTCACTCTATGATGACATGAGCATGTACATATGTTTGCTGGAGGGGAGGCAAGATTATTATTAATGGAAAGAAAACAAATGTCATTTGAGTAAAATATTCCTTCTCTGATCCACATATGAGGATAGAGATTATTCTAGATTCTAGAGTTTCTAAAGTCATACTAAAAGGCAGACTTAGGCTCTTGTACATCTCATATAAGATGTTTCTTTTCTTTTCTTTTTTTTGTCCAATGATTCTCATGGTAGGCTTGACATAAACCTAAGAACTAGTTCTGAATCCTCTTGTAGGAACATATAGAATTGGATCTTCAGGACCCAAGTCCACTCTCACTTGCTCATGCCTTGCCCACAACCTGAAGAACAAAAGACATCCAGCAATATATTTACGTGCAGAAAGTTTTCTGCAAAGTCTAATCTGTGATTGTAGGGTAGAGAGCAGGGGTGAAATGCTACCAGTTCTGCCTGGTTCTATAGAGCTGGTAGGTCTCCAGAGCAGCAGACACCAGACCGGTTCTGTGTTTGCTGCTGTTTGGCCTACCCGCCCAATCGGGCTCTTACCTGTCCTTTATTTCCTGCTTTTTCAACTTCAGCTGCTTTGTGCAGCACAGCTGAGATTGAAAAAGCAGGGAAAAAGAGTCTTTTGAAATGCTGTGCGCCTGCGCACAGCGCTTTTCAGCTGTCCAGGCGGCACAGCCTAAGCAGGGGTGGGATTCTACCAGTCCTGTCCACTTTTGTAGAACCGGTTGCTCTGAAAAGCAGCAAACAGAGAGCTTACATAGAACTGGTTCTATATCTGCTGCTGTTTTGGTCCACATGTCCGCCTGGGCTCTTACCTGACCTTTATTTCCTGCTTTTTCAACCGCAGCTGCTTTGTGCAACACAGCTGCGGTTGAAAAAGTAGGAAAAGGGAGCTTTTCCAACTGCTGTGTACTTGCACGCAGCACTGCTCAGCTGTCCAGGCAGCTCAGTAGGTCGTAAATTGCACTCGCGCGACTTGCACAAGTTGTGCAACTTGTGCAACTTGCGCAACTCGTGCATGCATGCACAACACAGAGCAACAGAACTGGTAGTTATACTGGTTGGATCCCATCCCTGAGCCTAAGGTTGTTTTACACACGCGTAGCGCAAAACATAGTCACCGAACCGGTTGTATCACCGATTGAATCCCACCCCTGGTAGAGAGGGTTATAGGACAACTCATCTCAACCACCTCATCCTGAGCAACTCACTGTGAGACAACTTGCCCTGGGACAACTCACATGGGACAATTCCTGTTATTAATTATATTAGTCTAATGTAATGGAATGGAAGAATTCCAGAGGCAAATGGACTCTCTTTCTCCTCTTCTATAGCTCAGACTGAGGAAAAAAAAATTAGGGAGAACAAATTGAAGAGGAGAAGAGGGACTTTCCTCCAACCAGAAAAAAAAGATCACTTGGGAAAGAGTCATACACTTTTAGATGCATAAGAGTTTCTGCCACAGAGTTCAAGATGTATTGGTGTGTGTGGTGGTGATGGGTAAACTGGATGAAGGAGGGAGAAGGAGGAGGAGCAGGTTCCCTTTGCCTCCAGCATTCTTCCATGGTGAATTTACTGTGGCGAGTTGCCTGAGGTAAGTGGTCCCATGGTGATCCAGTGGGGACAAGCTGGCCAGGGCAAGCTGGCCAGGACCAGCCAATGGCGGTGACTCAGTTTCGGCAAGCTAGAGGTGATCTTCGGATATGAAAATACTTAATACGGTAGTTAAGATGTTTCAGTTCATCCTTGGCCATAAAACCTTATTTTATAGGTGTATTCTGGCTAGGAATTCTCTCTCAGCAAATCCTATTTCATAGAATCATTTTGCCTTCATTCGTAGGATCATTTCTGTAGAGAAAAATTGGCATGTCATGTATGCCAATGGGTATGCTATGTATGTAACTTTGAACTCCTGAATTGAAGATATCATTTTTTCCAGGGATATATCAAGACATTCCAGTCTTGGAAAAAAATTATATATAAAGTGTATTTTAAGCATAGTTTAAATGTCTTTTTAAATTAAAATTTAATGTTGTAAATATTATAATATGCATAGAAATAGCATCATATGACTTCATCAAATATTTATTATCTATACACATACACATATAAAACGCTATATATATATTATTATGGTATTTTAAGCATAGACTTTGAAACTTAAAACTTATAAACATTATATTATATATTTGTCGCTTGTATCCTTACAATTTAGGAAATCATACTGTTTCCTAATATGATTTGATTGTTGATTGTACCCTATGACTATCATTAAGTGTTGTACGTCATGATTCTTGATTCTTAATGAATGTATCTTTTCTTTATGTATACTGAGAATATTTACACCAAGACAAATTCCTTGTGTGTCCAATCACACTTGGCCAATAAAAGTATTCTATTCTATTCTCTCTATATATAATGGGAAGTATGTGTATGTATGTATATATATGTGTGTGTGTGTGTGTGTGTGTGTGTTTGTGTGTTAGGTTTTTGAGCTGATCAATAATTAAACAAGGGAGACTAGGATAGATCTATTTTGAGCTATTTAGCTTTCGTCAGCTAGCCATACCCTTGTTGGGATTCGAACCAGGGAAGTATTACATGTGAGGCAGTTGTAATTGCCATTATGCCGCTGGTTCAGCGATACAGGGGAATGAGTATATATACTTGTGTTACAACACCCTGGTAAGCCCCAATCAAGGGAGAAAGTGTACTGCTTTCGGCTCATCACCAGAGACCATCCAGACAGTATATATATATATATATATATATATATATATATATATATATATATATATATATATATATATATATATATATATATACTTTGTATTACAACACCCTGTTAAGCCCCAATTAAGGGAGAAAGCATACTGCTTTCTTTTCTGTCTTTCGGCTCATCACCAGAGACCATACCGACAGAAAGCTATTTGTTTCGTTGCCTTTTGTTTACATGTGTGTAAGGTTTTTAAGCTGATAATTTTTAAATAATAAATAAGGGAGACTAGTATAGATCTATTTCGAGCTAGTTAGCTCTCTTCAGCTAGCCATACCCTTACTGGGATTCGAACCAGGGAAGTATTACATGTGAGGCAGTTGTAATTGCCTCTACACCACTGGCTCTCTCCTTATCAGCTCAGGCAGGGGAATAAGTATATACTTTGTATTACAACACCCTGTTAAGCCCCAATTAAGGGAGAAAGCATACTGCTTTCTTTTCTGTCTTTCGGCTCATCACCAGAGACCATACCGACAGAAAGCTATTTGTTTCGTTGCCTTTTGTTTACATGTGTGTAAGGTTTTTAAGCTGATAATTTTTAAATAATAAATAAGGGAGACTAGTATAGATCTATTTCGAGCTAGTTAGCTCTCTTCAGCTAGCCATACCCTTACTGGGATTCGAACCAGGGAAGTATTACATGTGAGGCAGTTGTAATTGCCTCTACACCACTGGCTCTCTCCTTATCAGCTCAGGCAGGGGAATAAGTATATACTTTGTATTACAACACCCTGTTAAGCCCCAATTAAGGGAGGAAGCATACTGCTTTCTTTTCTGTCTTTCGGCTCATCACCAGAGACCATACCGACAGAAAGCTATTTGTTTCGTTGCCTTTTGTTTACAAAAGTATATACTTTGTATTACAACACCTAGCTGAAGAGAGCTAACTAGCTCGAAATAGATCTATACTAGTCTCCCTTATTTATTATTTAAAAAATTATCAGCTTAAAAACCTTACACACATGTAAACAAAAGGCAACGAAACAAATAGCTTTCTGTCAGTATGGTCTCTGGTGATGAGCCGAAAGACAGAAAAGAAAGCAGTATGCTTTCTCCCTTAATTGGGGCTTAACAGGGTGTTGTAATACAAAGTATATACTTATTCCCCTGCCTGAGCTGATAAGGAGAGAGCCAGTGGTGTAGTGGCAATTACAACTGCCTTACATGTAATACTTCCCTGGTTCGAATCCCAGTAAGGGTATGGCTAGCTGAAGAGAGCTAACTAGCTCGAAATAGATCTATACTAGTCTCCCTTATTTATTATTTAAAAAATTATCAGCTTAAAAACCTTACACACATGTAAACAAAAGGCAACGAAACAAATAGCTTTCTGTCAGTATGGTCTCTGGTGATGAGCCGAAAGACAGAAAAGAAAGCAGTATGCTTTCTCCCTTAATTGGGGCTTAACAGGGTGTTGTAATACAAAGTATATACTTATTCCCCTGCCTGAGCTGATAAGGAGAGAGCCAGTGGTGTAGTGGCAATTACAACTGCCTTACATGTAATACTTCCCTGGTTCGAATCCCAGTAAGGGTATGGCTAGCTGAAGAGAGCTAACTAGCTCGAAATAGATCTATACTAGTCTCCCTTATTTATTATTTAAAAAATTATCAGCTTAAAAACCTTACACACATGTAAACAAAAGGCAACGAAACAAATAGCTTTCTGTCAGTATGGTCTCTGGTGATGAGCCGAAAGACAGAAAAGAAAGCAGTATGCTTTCTCCCTTAATTGGGGCTTAACAGGGTGTTGTAATACAAAGTATATACTTATTCCCCTGCCTGAGCTGATAAGAGAGAGCCAGTGGTGTAGTGGCAATTACAACTGCCTTACATGTAATACTTCCCTGGTTCGAATCCCAGTAAGGGTATGGCTAGCTGAAGAGAGCTAACTAGCTCGAAATAGATCTATACTAGTCTCCCTTATTTATTATTTAAAAAATTATCAGCTTAAAAACCTTACACACATGTAAACAAAAGGCAACGAAACAAATAGCTTTCTGTCAGTATGGTCTCTGGTGATGAGCCGAAAGACAGAAAAGAAAGCAGTATGCTTTCTCCCTTAATTGGGGCTTAACAGGGTGTTGTAATACAAAGTATATACTTATTCCCCTGCCTGAGCTGATAAGGAGAGAGCCAGTGGTGTAGTGGCAATTACAACTGCCTTACATGTAATACTTCCCTGGTTCGAATCCCAGTAAGGGTATGGCTAGCTGAAGAGAGCTAACTAGCTCGAAATAGATCTATACTAGTCTCCCTTATTTATTATTTAAAAAATTATCAGCTTAAAAACCTTACACACATATATATATATATATATATATATATATATATATATATATATATATATATCTTTGGTTCTTCGGGTTTTCTCCCGCGTAGAATTGGAGATATTTCCAATTCTACGCGGGAGAAAACCCGAAGAACCAAAGATCCACATACAAATACCCGCGAAAACCTCCGAAAACCAATATATATATATTTATTTAATTATTTATCAGCTCAAAAACTTTACACACATGTAAACAAAAGACAACTAAACAAATAGCCTTTTTTCGGTATGGTCTCTGGTGATGAGCCGAAAGATAGAAAAGAAAGTAGTATGCTTTCTCCCTTAATTGGGGCTTAACAGGATGTTGTAATACAAAGTATATACTTATTCCCCTGCCTTGGCTAAACAGGATAGAGCCAGTGGTCTAGTGGCAATTACAACTGCCTCACATGTAATACTTCCCTGGTTTGAATCCCAGTAAGGGTATGGCTAGCTGAAGAGAGCTAACTAGCTAGCTCGAAATAGATCTCTCCTTGTCTCCCTTATTTAATTATTTATCAGCTCAAAAACTTTACACACACACATACACACACATATAGTTTTTATAAATTTTAAGTTTCAAAGTCTATGCTAAAAATACCACAATAAGTCATATTATTTAAAATACCAGTTTCTTAAACAATTTATTATCTTATAAGCTTTCACGGACTAAATGCATGAAGTTTAATACTAAATAGGAATTTAGTCATGTTTGACACATGAAACTGAAAACACAGAACTCAAGCAGAATGAAATGTGTAAACAGCAGCTATTACATAGAAATATTGGATTTGTGCAGCTTGGATAAGAGATAGCTAAAGGTGATTCAAAAGTTATCTTCAAATATTTAAGCATTTGTCACAAACACGACTGCTTTACACTTCCTCCAGACCACAGGATTAGAATTATAATTAATGGGTCCAGCATTCAAGGTGCAAGAAAACTGTTACTTCTGGAAGAAATGACTGGAAAATATTATGATCTTTAAGAAAGGGCATACAGAGAACTAGATGAATTATAGTCTATAGCTTCTAGTCATGGTACTCTGTTTGGATGGCAACTTTTTAATTGGATGAAGCAGTGGAAGAAGTCTACATTTTTTTCTAAGCTAACGAGGAAGGTAATAGGGGAAGAATAAAGGCACATTATCAAAGAAACTGAGATACTATCTGCAGGAGTAGTAAGTTAAACCAAGATGTCAAATTATATTTCAGGAGAAAGTGTTGCCCCTAATTAAGTCCCACTACCCAAGAATCTGACACCTGAACATTTCCCAAGAATAGTGGGAAGTATTATGATGAAAATAATTGTATAGAAAAGGACAGAGTTTTACATAAGTAAATGGCAGTGAGCTGGACAAGCAAACATTTTACAATCTTAAACTAACGTAGATTTTAGGAAATATTGGACATACTGTTTCTTAGAACAGTTATGGCATAGATTCACATTATATAATTTCTTCTTAGTGGTTAAAATATATTTATAGACATCATTCAAGAATCAGGTTTATTTATAAGCTATTCAGTATGTATATTTTGCAGAGCAATCAGGTAGGACTAAGAAAATTTTATTGGACTTCTGTGCATAAAGAAAATGCTCAATTCTCAATTTCATGAGAGCTAATACTTGTATAGATACTATAGACTAATTCTGCTTAAATATTATTTGCCAAAATACCAACTCCATTAGAAAAGAAGTTAACAAGAACTGTTATGTGCATCTTGGAAAAGAGAAAATTAAGTATTTTCTGTTTTTAATTGTTTGTTCTAATTTATTCCTGGAAGAAGAACGTGACTCAAAAGATTCTGGATGTAAAGGCTGGAATTCACCATACCATTCATTAATTTAACCCACGTACCCATTTATTCCCTATTATTTAACAATAAAATGCCTCAGAAGATTATGAATTCTACTTCATGACTACTTCTAAGGATGCTATATAGAATTGTGCAAGACAGTTAAATTATCCCATGCTGTTTCCTATTAACTTTTATTTAATTTAATGGAAGAGGTGTATTTGTTTTTTTCCTTAGAAATTATTTCAAAGAGAAAAGGATTTTAATAGATGTAGCTTTGAGCAATGCATCTTCTCCAAAGTTGCTATGGAAAAAAATTCAAAGCAAAGTTTCAAAACAAAATACAGAAATAACAGTGATGCTTCACTACAATCAACAAAATGGCTTTACATTAGAATTACAGGGTGAATATCCTGTCCACTGAATGGTGGAATCTTTGTTCTGTTAAAGGGAATCACCCAGAACTGTACAGAAAGACTTTGTGAGGCTATATATACTGTATATGTAGATGCATTTATATCATGCACCTGCTTTTTATGATTTAAATGTATGCATTTTACCATAAGGAAATATGTCTTCTTTCCCCTTAAATCCTTTATTACATGTGCCACATTCTGGAACTATAAATAAACAAGCCTTGACCTTCTTCTTTGTGATACCCTTCAAATACTGAGAAAGTGGCACCATATTCTCTACCTGTCATCTTTTCTTAAGTTTAGACACACCATATTCCCTTAAGAGAATTAATTTTCAAATCAGCCTTGTTGTATGAACACATTCTACACTGGCACTAGGCCTATTTTCATTCCACTGTTTTGATCTCTTCATTTCAAAGTTATCAAAATTTAAGAAGGTATTTAAATGTATGAATATCTGGAAGCACAATTATCTGTAAAATTTAGATAATAAAAATGTGGCAGCCATTTTGCTCTCAAGTGTTTATAGATGTTGCAACTTCGTATAACCAATTTAGATTAAAGGGATCTGTAATAGCGTTCTGCAGAAAAATTCTTATTTTTATTATTCAGTTGTCACTCAGGTTTCTATTTTTTATTTCAGATTGAAATAATAGATGCTCAGGTTCACATTGCTGGAAATATACATAATAAAACATAATGGCACCACAGTAGCATTCTGTGCCTCCTTTAACAATAACATATGCTCAAAACCTCTTTTGACCAAAATTAAAAATAAATTCTCAAGCACCTTTAAAATAAAGTAGAAAAACAAGATTTTTTTTCACATTAAAAGAAAAACTTGTAAGTAACTGCAAAGCAATGTTTCATAATTAATCTGAAAGTTGATGTTCCATAGGCATCTTTCCAGCATATTTATATGTTCCATCCCCAGAGATTTTAAACGTTAGTGGAGGGTAATAATGATAAATTATTTGGGGGAGGGTTAATAATGGATGTGTGGCAACCCTCCCTCAAACAATCTTATAATTTGGGCAGGGTATTAATACAATAGTGAAAATAGAAGAATATATAAATAAATATGCCATTTGATTTCTCAAGACATCTGCTTGCACTCAGTTTTGCTCAGTTTGAGGTGATCCCAAGGGTTGTTTTGATTAGGATAGACTTTGCCTGATTTTTTTTTTTTTTTGGTAACATCTTTTGTATTGGTACAAGGTTTTTTTTAGCTGGAATTTGGTTCAAACAGAAAGTGATTTGTATATATTTTAAGAAATTAATTTGGTCCCCAACCCAGTGACAGGCCAGAGAGTTTTATTTGTTCATTTTACTCTTCCGAGACTTGGATGATAAAAATGTATCATGGGTGCTTCTCCTTACCATCCTTTAATTCCACAGATGATTGAAACTTTTAGTTAAACCAATGCAAAATTTAATGTAGAACAGCAATGGCAGGATAGCGTTAGATCTGTCCATACTGGGGAGGGGATGACAACTTCCTCTTCTAAGATTTTAAATCTCGACAACCATCATTCTGCATTAAAATAAGCATCAGTTTTTTGCTCATTAACGACACAACCTGCCAGATGAGGCAGATTGCTTTTCCTGCTTCTGAACAAATTAAATCATTGAAGAAACTAAGACTAAATAATGCACTAGATCTGCATAAAGCGTTTGAAAGAGGAAATAATAAAAGCTATCCTGTAAGACAAATGCTAATTGCTGTGGACCTCAGAACATTGTCATGTTGATTGGAAAGTCGGAGAAGTTCATAAATGAAATGTAATAAAGAAGTGCAAAGCATTTAGCCAGGAGGAAATGACCAGTTGGATGCTGATTGAATCAGCCTTAGGTCATATCATATGTTGTATCCTCATTAATGCTCTAGGAGAAAAAGCAAATGAATAGCATTTTAAATTATGTACATAAAGATGAGTTAGAGGAAACTAAGGAAAAAGATAAAGAATGGCAGTGATTTGATGTGCAGAGAACAGTGAATTTCAGCTTAAGAAAAAAGCAAGCCTATATGAAAGCAGAGGATGAAGTACAATCTATTGGGATAAAAGTAACCCCCCAAAATATCGAAATATCTAATTTGCAAAAGACATCTGGAAGAATGGTTTAATGTAGAATCCAAAGGAAAGGAAGTTATAAGTTTTAAGATTAGTACTGTATAGCCAATTACTACTCCATATATAATAACGCATAACAATGTTACAGCCAATGGATAGAATTGCAACTATACATTTTAACTGATTGATTTTTCAATCATCAGTGCTTTGTGAAGCAAGGATTAAAGACAGTTGCATTATTTTAGTTTTGAAGATGTGTTGTGTAGGTGTTAGCAGTACTGTTCTCACTAGATATTCATTGAACAGTAGCACAACCCCAAGATAAGGATTAAGGTAAGCATTTCACTTGCACGGTGCCATGCGTTTCCATCGGCTGTCCTGTACAGAAATTATGAAAAGATACCACTGACTGAAAGACTCTGTTCCTGTGGCTCAGAAAAGGTGGAGACCATTGGTCACATACTCCTTCGATGTTCCTTTTACAGAGATATTTTAAAAAAACCATATCATTCCAATGATTGCTAGGTATCCTGGTCAACCCAACACTGTTTATTCCCAGGGGCTGCTTAAGGACGAACAGTCTGTAACTACAGCACAGGTGGCTAGATTCTGTGCTGAAGCACTGGGGATTTGTTGGAAATACATATCTAATCCACCATAGCTATTTTATACAACAAATGTGGCAAATCTTTTGCACTGCTTGTTCCTTTGCATTTTGGTATTAAACTGACTATGGGCCTCACAGTTTATGGATTGTTATTTTAGTATAATTAGACCATCTGTAATTGACACATTGGATTTTATCAAAGATTTTATCTGTTATATATTATTTTATTCTAGAATTTTTAATTGGATATTTATTGAGTGTTTTTATTTGTTCTGGTCTCTGGTTTATTTGTCAATTGCTTACAAGTAGTAAAATAGTAAAAACATAGTTATGAATACATGGATACATATAAGAAAAATAAGAAAAAATAAAAGAAACAATAGTTGGTGCGCTTATGCACATCCCCTACAGACCTCTTAGGAAAGGGGTGAGGTCAACAGTAGACAGTCTAAAGTTAAAGTTTTTGGGGTTTGGGGAAAAAACCACAGAGTCAGGTAGAATATAAACTGGAAAAAATTAATTTTGAAGAATAATCATGAATGGAAAATTTTATATGGAACTCTAATCATCTATCCTGATTTTACAATTAAAATTTGCCAGTAAGTGGCATAACTGGCTTAATGGTAGAGATATTGGTAGCACGGTATAAGCAATGGTCATATTCAAGGAATGGTCTAAAAGAAGAGGCCTTAAGTGGGTCTGTCAGTCCTAGCACACAGTCTGAGATATATGAGGATACTCAGAAGATCAGGCTTGCAGTTACAGTTAATACCAAGGAAAATCAGAAATCAGATTTATCTCTCACGTAGCGTAGCATTTCCAAGATGCTGCCAAAAGAATCTGAATAGTGGAAGAGAGCAGATCGCAAACATCTCTAGTGATAAATAACAATAATAATAATTTGGTAAAACTTGTATGCTGCCTTCATCTCTATCAATGGCTCTGGGTGGTTAACAACACTCAAAAAATTTGAGTGTAAAATCAGTACAAAATTAAGAAAAGAAGATTTGACAATGAAAGCAGTACAAGAAGCAATGGATGAAGCAACTTAGAACTAAGGAGAAATTTCCTGACAGTTAGAACAATTAATCAGTGGAATGACTTGCCTCCAGAAACTGAAGCTTTTTAAGAAGAGATTGGACAATTATTTGTTTGAAATAGTATAGGGTTTTCTGCTGGATATTGGACTAGAAGACCTCCAAGGTCTTTTCCAACTCTAGTATTTTGCTATTATATTCCATTATTATTATTCTACAGGGTGAGTGAGGTATTTCATTCCTCCTTGCTGAAGGCCTGGATGAAGAGTCAAATCTGCATAGCTCTTGCAAACAACAACAGAGTAGGAGCCACCTCAGGGGAATTTCATTCCAGAGAACAGGTGCTGTTACAGAAAATGCACGCTTCTGGGATCCCAAAAGATGAAACAGTTTAAGTGTACCTAAGTGTTTGACTGTAACCTAGAGTGTACCAATCCTGCAGGATCAAATATGTCAGGCAGATGTTATAGTCTTTCAAGTAACCAGGCCCTATGCTATGAACAGCTTTAACAGAATGATGACAGAAGCACAACAGAGAGACTCTTCATGTTTAAGCCGTGGGCAACTTATTTATAATTAGCATTTTCTTTACTATTATTTGATTATGTAATTTAGTCTATGGTATTTTTGATATGGTCTATAGGTTAGTTTTCCCTGACAGAAAACAAGTAGAGTGGAATACTACTCTTTCATTTCTATATACTATTCTTCTGGTCTATTATAATTGGAGAAAGCTGCTGTAACAAGCGTAGAGTTTCTTCCATTTTGTTGTATGTTTGGAATAGAGACAGAGTTAGAAAATTAAATAGGATATAATAGGACAAACCCGTATAACAGAAAACAAAATGAAAGGGAAGCAGTGCAATGTAAACTGAAAAGAAAAGCTAGACAGTAATCACTAGTTGTAGCCTAAAAGTTAAACAATTAAAAGGGCAAGAAAGAATATAACTGAAGTTTTTCTGTTTTCTGGAGTTTAAAGTATTGGTCCATATAATGGATATTATTTTCCTAATTAACTTGCCTCAGAATTCATAGTTCAGCTTCAATTACTACAATTTTAATTAGCTGTTAGTGAATATCTACCTGACTTAGAGATCCAAAATATTAAACATATTTGGTCTTCATATTTCAATCATATGGTAGCTTTATAAGGTTAAATCTCATTGAGTTTCAAGATTCTGCAATGTATTTGCATCAGTCTGCTTAAAATGGGAAGAATAGTAGAAGGAACTGCTACTAAGATACAAGCATTTGGCTGCTTTAAGATGACATAAGGACTAATTTATGCCAGAGTCTCAAACAATGATTGAGAAGATCAAATATATATAGTAGGATGCACATACAAAAAAGGAGAGGAGAGTACTGATTATGGCATATCCAGCTCTGACTTTGAAATCAAAAGAGAGTTAATATATACAGTCTATATCTACCTCCAATCCCATATACCAGGGATGTCAAACTCACAGACTGTGGGACAGATGTGTCATGCACTGGCCACGCACACACCAGTTTAGCGAGTGGGGAAAGTCCAATACATCACATGATGACACCATGACAAACACAAGTTGACATCCCTGCCAGATACACTTCCAACATTCAGTTCAGATTTGAACTGGATATCATAAATGCAAGCAGTGACTCTACATCACGGTGCTTTGCTTTTCAGCCATACTAGCTTGTGATAAAATTTCCAGTTTGGAAGTTATCAATTATAAGTTGTTATTGCTATTTTGCTTTCCTGCAAATCAAAGCAAACTTTCCTATGGTTTATTTCACCCATGTTCTTCACCACACCTCTATTTTATAGCACAAGCTGTTTAGCCAAGAATTTTCTGATATTTCTTCAGCCTGAGAATTCCAGGTATCACTCATTGAAAAATATAACAACTCTTCTCAAACACATACCTCATTCTTGGGCTGAAGGGGGCAGAAAGTTACTAAGTCTCAATAATATCCAAGTATCAAGTGCAGCTGACTTGTCATGGAGAATTTGAAAGAGCTGGCAATATTGCACACTGCAGGTTTGTGATTTACTGAGGTACAGTTGTCGGGCTGACAATGAGTGGTATGGAAGTTGGAAATGGCAGACAAGTAATTTTTCGAGGAATCTGATAGCCATGTGCCAGTACCTTGGCTCGAAGAAAAAGAGGTAAGGGAAAGCAGGAGAGATGGCCCTTTAAGATACTTTCTAATTGGCCATCGAAATGATGGAAGCAAGAAATGAAATGAAAGTATGAGCCCCTCAAGGATATTTTTTAGCAATTTTTCTGTGCTCAACATTTTATATATATGCTTGAATATTTGCCAGAGTAATCCCTAGTTAAATCTCATTCTGTCTCATCCTGAGCTTCACAGCCTGATATAAACTCTTTTTTTTCCCTTCCTCCAATCAATCATTGCTTGCGTATCTTTCCTTTTTTACATCTGAATATGCACAGAAACTGACAAAATTGAAAAATAAAAAAAAAGTATTGGCAACACCAGCACTCTATTTGTTTATTGTAAACACAATCACCTTGCCTAGCTGGATGAACAAATGATGTCTGGCTTTGCTCTGTGCAGAGCAACCATGATTTGGTGAAGTGAAGGCACATGAAAACCTGGAGGTTTATTCTCTAAAATACATGGTAAAGGCAGTGCCAATGTCAAAGAAATGGGAAAAATACCTCAAGACGTTCCAATGATTATTGAAATGTGGTAGAGTTCTTAGAAGAAAGTACACCTTTTTCTGGTGGAACTGGGGCATGAAAGTAAAATTGGACACATAGACATGTTGGAAGATCCCCTACATCAACATCATGAGAATGAAGGTATAGACAATAGCAGCATTAAGAGAAAACTTAAAGTCACATGGAAAAACTCTATGGGTGCATTGAGCATATCATTTTCCACCCACTCCACTGTAGCTCTCTACAGTTCAAGTATGAACCTTTTCCATTAAGAGCTACTTGACCATTTTAAACAGGAAATGCTCAGAGCCAAAGTCTAACCCAGGATGCTCTCTGCCACATAGCTGTGGTCTCAGTAGTAGGCAGTTGAAACCAGGCAGACAGTTTGGCAGGAATCCATTCCCACAGCCTCTTTGTGACTTCAGATTTATTGAATGAGGATTGCCATGTTAGAATAACAACAAGCTGTAAATGGAACATACCTAGAGTCTGCTTGTAGAAACAGATAACAAAGATTCTGCTCTCTCTATTGACTATATATGCACCTACCCTATCAAAAGCATTACCATAAATTTTAAATGGATCTTTTTTTAATCAATATCTCCAATAATAAATTATAATTTGAAAGGCAACCTTACTAACTCACAGTGTTAAATAAACTGAATTTGTTTTTTGATCTGTAATTAGACCATCTCCCACTAGTTGGTTATAGAACTTGTAGTATTCTGCAGCCATTATTAATGCAATCCAAACCCATTACCATTATATTTGTCTAAGGATGGTTGAATGACACTAGAAGATGCTTCAAGTCATTAATGTGGAAATTTATTTTATTTATTAATCAAACTTATAAGCCCATCTCTCCAGATGATTCTAGGTGATGCACAATAGATAAACAGAAAATATAAGAACAGAAATGACAAATATAAAAAGATAGTAAATAATAGCGTAAAAGTCCAACATACAAACTCTAAAAGAAGAGAAAATAAAATATAAATCCCATCAACAATGAAGCCATCTATGGAAGCCCCAGGCCTTGTCATATACCAAGTCTTGAGGGCCTCCAGAATATCAAAAAGGATGGGGCCAATTTTATTTTAGAGGGAAGGACATAGAGTGGTGCCACAGCAAGAAAGGCACAGCTCCTGGGACACTGAAAGTAGATGACATGCAGGGATGGGTTTCAAAAATTTTAGCAAGGTTCTCTGCCTTGTTGCTGGTGGGGTGTGGCCATGGAGGGTGTTGGCCTTCTGCACCATGGGAATGGGCTCCGGAGGCTTTCCTTGAGCCTCCAGGAAGGCAAAAACGGCCTCCCGTGCTCCGGAGACTCTCTGGAAGCTGGAAATGGGCTCATCATGAACTTACCTGCATCTAAAATAGGCTACATGGAGACTCCTGGAGGGGCAGATGGGAAGGGCCAGCCAGGAGTGGGATTTGAGGGTTCTCTGAACTTAGCTAGAGGTTCTTCCAAACCCCTGCAAGCCCCCAGCAGCCCACATGCCTTCTTTGCATGATTTGATGGGAAGCTAATGTAAACAGGGAGAAGTAAATCCCTCAGATAGCTTGTTCCCATACCCAAGATGCATTTTAAAGGTTAAAACCCAACATCTTAAATGAGACCAGAAGCAAACTGCCAACCAATGCAGTTCACAGATCAGATGTGCCACACAGATTTCCTAGAAGCCACACTAACTGCCTTCACCATTACACCCTATAACCAGAGAAATTTATGAATCCACTTCAAGAACAGCTCTATGTACGGTGCATGGCAGTGGATCAATTTGCAGGTGAGTACACCATGAATAACTGCAAGCCATATTAAGAACTGTGCATTGCAGTGGATCAATTTGGAAGTGAGTACACCATGAATAACTGCAAGCCATATTAAGAACTGAACAGTCTTCACAGCTGTATAGTAGCTTAAATTACTATACTTTTGGAACCACTTCTTTGTGGAATATTTATTTGTTGCCACTTTTCTTCCAGGAGTTAAAGAAGGCACGTATAGCCTTTGCCCTCCAATTTAATTCTCACCACGCTTTATAGAATGAATTTGGTTGAGAGGCAGAGATTCATCCAAAGTCACTCAGATGAACTTCATGAGTGAATGGGAATTTGAGCTTGAGTGCCCTCAGTCCCCAATTCAATATTTTCACCACAGTATATTGGCTCTCATTCCATAAATGTCACCCGGCACTAATAGAAAATTCCACTGATTTTGAAAATTAAAATCTGTTCAAATCACTCACTAAGCTTATAGGCAAGCAGAGTTTATTTATTTATTTTCTTATTTCCTTACATAGTTGCCACTCCAATCAACTGATGTTGAAAGATGTACCACTCCCAAATCCATTATTTTCAATCAAACATTGTCAGTAAAGAAGCTAAAACTTCCTTCTTTTTGAGTTGGAATTACAGTTGTATTTTGCTTTGTTTGTTTTTTGTTTTACTGCTGGCTGCTTTTAGTGTACTATGGATAAAAAGAGGTCATAAGTTGAAGTAATAAGAGAATGATACATAAAAGTTTTTCCAAAAGCTGAAAGAGTTTACACAAGTTTATAAAAACTTAAATTCAAACATAACACATAGGATCTGTTACGAGAGAGGGAGGGAGGGAGAGAGAGGAGACGGAGAGGGAGAGATTCACACAGTATGTGCTCTGTCAGATAATAAAACTTTTTTTTAATATTCAGTGAGGAAAATCCACAAGTTTTGTCCAGACATCTTACCCACCATTCATTATAATGATAATGAGCTATGGTGGGGGCCACATGGTAAGCAAGGCAGATATCGAACTATCAGATGAAAGGGAATCCATAAGGGTATTATAATGCAAATTGAGACAATAGTTTGATCTTCTGTACTCTGTGGCACATCCTGTATTCCTCAAATGAAAGTCATTGTTTTCCATTAAGCTAGCTTCTGCTGGATTCCAATTCCAACTCAAATTAAGCTTTGTTGCTGGCAAAACTAACAAGCAGTGACAGTTAACAGATCTAATCCTCAAAGAGTAAATGTTGCAAAAAATAAAGTGCCTATATCTGCTGGCAAGCTGTCTCCGCAAACTGAAAAAAGAACCACCTTCCCTTTTTCCTTCTAGAAAAGTGTCATGATATACATCAATTCTTCAAATGGATGTGAAGTCACTCCCAACTTCAGTCTCTTGTTTTCTGTCCATGGAAAAATGCCAAGGTGTAGCTGCATGTGACATGGCTTGGGTAAAACAATCTGAAAAACAAAGAATACAAAGACATTGTAAAGAATTAATAGATAAGATCAGAGGTGGCATTCAGCGGTTCTTTACAGTATCCTTCCCCTGCCATGCCTTCCAAGCCACACCCCACAACTGGTAGTAAAATATTTGAATCCCACCACTGGATAAGTTCCAGTTGATTCTCCGTTGGCTCCAAAACAAAAAGAAATATATCACAGAGATGTTTCACTACACCTGGCATTTATTCTGCTAATCCCCTGAAGATCACTTCCTTCAACCTCTGAATTATTTGTAAGTAAACTATAATGCTGATTTTTATAAACTGTTCCCTTGAAATGAGTAGCTCCTTGCCTGAAGCCTCTTACCGTGTACAGTTTCCATAAATATTCAGACATATTGATAATAATTAAAGCAATTAGTAATCAGGTATATGCTGTTGATTTTCCCTTCATATCATTATGTCATTAGAAAGTGCAATAAAATTAAGAAACCACACAATGTCTCACAAAGTGCATGCTAGAAATATTTTTCTACCAATAAAATATTGTAAACAAGGTCAGATTATTTAATTTCAACAAAAGACAGAATATGAATTTGGAAAGGAACTTTTTTTGTTTAGAGTTCTAAACTCTAGAAAATAATATTACAGCTGCATCAATTTTGGGATAGCAGTAATAATTTTTATAATAAAAAAGTAGTTCTAGTTATCTATCGTGATTTTTCCAACCCATTTGAAAGCCTTTCTTTTGATATGATAGTATAATTTTAGAACCATTGAATTGTGTCTCTATCTTACCCTACCCACCCATTACCCCAATCATATTCTTCTATCCAAATCAACAGGTACAGTGTTTGGGAAAAGATGAATGCTTTCAAATCTTTCTCAGTAGAAAAGTATAAGATATTTATTTTCATTATTGCATGAAGAGTTGCCTCCAACTAATTTGTACAGACACTGGATTCTCTCAGAGGAGCAATGTGTATACCGTCAATAATTAACTCTGTCAGATGGCAGGAGGCCAGAACCAATTACGCAGTGGTGCAGACATCTTCAGCTGCTTATAAATAAAAAAGGAAATCTCGAATAGAAGTAAATAAAGCATTATTTGCTAGCATGATCAATAATGCTCTCTATTCCCCAGCTTTCATCTATACTGCATTACCTTCCTGATTGTGTATATAAAACAAACAAGGAAACCCAGGCAAGCTGTAAAATACTCTATTTTTTGGAACAATCATGTTTTTCTTAAATATGTCCCTTCTCAAACTTTTTAAAGGATCAATCTAAGGTTGTTGTTGTTTTTAATTTCCCCCTACAATTTAACAATATAATTAAAAACAAACATCTTTCTACAATCTTAGGTGATAAGATTCCATATTGGCCACAGTCCCAAATTTGATATAGGGATCATAGCCACAGGAAAAATGGTAAAGCTGTGGTGTCCTATTTTCTTCCTTCCTGTCCAGAAGAAGTAAAGAAGAAGGCAAATCCACTAACTAATGGTAGGTCCAGACAGGACATAAAGTCATCACCATGGTGAAAGCAAATGAATTGAAAACTGGTAAGGGAGTTTTTAAACCAGCTTTATTTCCTGGTTTATTCAGGGGCACAGAAGCACTTGAAGACTGCTATTCAGAAAAAAACTTCAGAGTGGGCTTTATCAATTAGGATAGAGATCGCTTGATTCACAACAAATTCACTTTAAATTCTAGATTCATTCATATGTTCTTCTTTTTCCTGATGATAAGAATTGTCAGCTTCAATCAGGGAACTACAGACTTTATTAATTGCTGAAATGCACGTAGTTGAGAAAATACTTTAGTTTTGATATAGAGAAGGACAGACTCATCTGCTTGCATTAGACTGAGATGGTTACACAACAAAGAGGATCTAATGATATTTTCAAAGAGCGCTTCAAAGATGCAGCTCTGACCAACTGAACTTCTCCAAACTATCTCTTCAGCTTTAAACGTGTGACCACATTCCATACATTTCTCAACTCAGACATTAAAAAGGCTATGAGCAAACCATCCAGGGATATGATGTACTATTTCTCCATCTACATCAAGAAAACTGTAAAACGATCTCACAAACCTGGCAATAGTTTTCAATTATCTTCTTCATTCTTGCTTACCACTAGGCATTTTAAACATATGTTATGAGTAGCACCACCTCATAATCTCACAAACATACTCATTACATTTTGCAGCTGTGGTTTTTATTTTGTTCATGCCACTGCCAGGGCATGTTTATTTCATAGAGATTCCAAAGCAGCTAGGAACAAAGGAAATGGCATCTCAATTTGTCTCAATGAACCAATACTAGTACCTGCTCAGATATGGTAGAGTTTATTATGGTCACCAGATCCAAACTACATTATGTGTTCTGGTAAATGAGAAAGTATTCAAAACTCATGAATGGAAACATTGTAGAAAGGGATGCTCTGTTGTTCACCATGTTTATAATCTCCATCTACAACGCCAGACCATCAAATGTTCTATTTCAAAAGTTCCAATTTTTCTGATTTGTTTCCCTGAAAATAATATATTTTTTGCCATCAAAAAAGGCCTCAGCAGGTCTTATTTTTTGGGGGATGTCCTTCCATTGACACCTCACCTTGTGGATGGTGGCACCAACAGCTCTGCCCCCAGCAGGGGCCCACTGCTATCCCAACTTCTGACCCACTTGCAGTATTGCCGTGGCCCAGCCTGTTTGCCACAAAGGCCTCTGGCAGCAAATGGAAGCCAGACGGCACTGCACATGTCAATCCGGAGGTTGTTTCTTGGCTGCAGAGGCCTTTCCTGTAAGCCTCTGATGGTGAAAGGGTCAGGGGTGACACGTGCAAGCAGTAGCAAATCAATCCACAGAAGAAGTGGGCCATAAAGGGGAGGAGGTATCAGGAAATGTGAGCCTGGCTGCAACCAGCTGAAAATCAAGGGGGAAGCTTAATAGACTCTGTTTATAGTCTCTGTTTCCTTAGCATTTTTAACTGTTAAAAATGATGATAGATGATAAAGCCAGGTAATGGTGGACCTGTTATTATGGTGGATCTTATAAACTGAATCTGGTTTCTTTCTATTCAGAAAGAAGAGTTTGGTAGTCGAGCATTCTCTGGAATTGTTGTGTACCTGTCTCATGTGGTGAAATACTAAAACTGTAGATATCAGCTTCTCTGTAACTTTTTATATATTGTAGATTTGTGACATCGTATTGATAATACACTTAGACCTGCCCCCTTGGGTTATCCATGACAGGAAGCAATATATAAATAATTTTCTTGAATACAGTTAACATTTTTTGAGACAACATATTTCTTCTTGTACCTTTACTTTCCTGAACTTTGGATGTACAGTATATAAGGCATATCTAATATTTCCCTGGCTTACTCTAATGCTATGAAAGACTAATCAAACATAAGTCATATTGAATTTCATACACCTTATTCCTATCCCATTTATATCTGTTCAGAATGCAACATTATTCCATTAAAATTTATGTACTTCCATTAGCTAGGAGTGCTTCTCCTATTTTATCTAATCAAAATGAGTGATTTCGTTTTAAATGACTTTTACTCTCAGGGAGCATGGATGTACTGTGTGTATTTGACAGCCCTAATAAATCTAATATACAAGCCCGGAGAGCCCATAAGGCATTTATTTTTGTTGACCATGTTTGGTAGAATCCACTGTGTATTAATTGGCATGACAATTCAACAAATCATATATTCCCGCAATTGGTGTTTATCACCCCTCCCTGGTTCACGGGAAAAGGTTTAATATAATCTCTATCTCCCCCACTGGAATCAATGGAACTGAGATGCTTATTGTTGACTCCTTGGTACCTTTGTTTGGTTGATTTCATTTCTATAGTCCCCATTCTGAGCCGCTTTCATTCAATTATTATTTACAATTAATATTAAAAATTTACAAAACCTTTTAAAACAATAAAACGTCAAAAAAAAACATTACATATAGCCATATGATTTTGCTAAACTCCAAGAATTCATTTTCCTTTTTTTCATTTCTTTTATTTATGCATTGAGTTGTATTAAGATTTGTCTTAAAGCTGTCACTTGAGTAAGAATTGGCACAAGAACCAATTACTAAGTTCCCAAAGAAGTTTGTTTTTAATATGGTCGTTCATGCAATTCTCAACTTATGACAATTATAGTGTTTAAAGGTGAAGTCGATCCTAGAGAATCATACTTAATAACTCCCACAGCCCCAACTGTGCTAATAGAAGCCTTTGAGTTTTCTTTAACTTCACTTTCCATTATTGATGTTTATACTAGTGCAGACTACCACTATTTTTTTTACTAGTCTGCTGGATACTTTAATTATATTACCAAGATTTCAGGCCCATTGGTCCAAGGATATACACTATATCATAGTTTCGAAGCTAATAAAAAAAAAACATCATTCTCCTCCCTTTTCTCCAGGTTTGACTGACCAACTTTGGTAATATGAATTATTTTAGTTTCCATGAGTGGGACGCATGATGGCGAGGCTTACTTTTAAACAAGGCATTCCGTTTGCACCACTCACTCAAAGAACTTGAAGTTTCTACTCCATATGTTTGTTCAATTGGACATAAAACAATATTTTCTATGCTTATAGAAACTGGACCTTACAGAATTACGCACACGAAGATGGATCACAGATGAACTCAAAGAATTTATGAAAATATACACCTATATTTCTTCCACCTCTTCAGGTATCACCC
>JAGDQI010000328.1:0-28738 GCA_023653725.1 Bungarus multicinctus | reverse complement strand
GGTTTTTAAGAACCTGGGGTGTAACCTGGTTGAGAACCGTTAAAAAAATCGGCATTTGACGGTATTCTGGGGATTAATATTGGTAAGAATAAAGATACTCCGGTAGAGAACGGCAAAGATGACTATCTGATTTGTATGGAAAAAGTCTATGCTTATGCCGGGTTATATCGCCATTAATATCTCTTCACCGAATACGCCGGGATTACGTACGCTGCAATACGGTGAGGCGTTGACGATCTTCTGACGGCAATTAAAAATAAACAAAATGATCTGCAAGCGATCCACCATAAATATGTTCCAGTGGCGGTTAAGATCGCACCGGATCTTCTGTGGAAGAACTGATCCAGGTTGCTGACAGTTTAGTTCGTCATAATATTGATGGCGTAATTGCGACTAACCTACTCTCGAATCGTTCTCATTGTTCAGGGAATGAAAAATTGCGATCAAATGGGTGGCCTGAGCGGTCGACCGTTACAATTAAAAGTACAGAAATTATTCGCCAGTTGTCTCAGGAATTAAAAGGTCAGCTGCCGATTATTGGGGTTGGTGGTATCGACTCAGTAATCGCCGCGCGTGAGAAAATAGCTGCCGGTGCTTCTCTGGTACAGATTTATTCGGGCTTTATTTTAAAGGCCCACCGTTGATTAAAGAAATCGTTACCAATATCTGAATGCTACCTTAATCACAATCCAGGGCTTTATTTCTGGCCCTGGTTGTTTTATATTCCTTTACTGTTGCTTATTTAAACATTCTGAGCTTTTATTATTAGGGCAATAAACGAAGCGGCAAAAGGATACTGTCGTAATGGCGATGATTAAGGAAAGGAGAGAAACTGATGCGAATTAAACCCGACGATAACTGGCGCTGGTATTATGATGAAGAGCACGATCGTATGATGCTCGATTTAGCCAATGGCATGTTATTCCGTTCGCGTTTTGCTCGTAAAATGCTCACTCCGGATGCATTTTCTCCATCGGTTTTTGTGTTGATGACGCTGCGCTTTATTTTTCCTTTGAAGAAAATGTCGCTACCTGGAGTTAGCAAAGAGCAAAAGGCGGAACTGGTGCTTAATGCGCTGGTGGCGATTCGTTACCTTAACCGCAAATGCCAAAAAGCTGGCACTTTGTTGCACACGGTATTAACTGGTCGCCAGTAGTGGGTGACGCTGCTTGCGTGGATTTAAGCGATACGAATGAACAGGTAAACCTGTTAGTGGTTGAACCGGGTGAAAATGGCCGCGCTTTGTCTGCTTGCTCAACCTGGTGTGGTTATCGCGGGGCGTACTATGCAGCTTGGTGATGCGATTAAATAATGAATGACAGACTGAAACGCAGGTCGTTGTTGACAGTTTCAGCCTTGAACAGGCGGTTTAACTCTCCAGCCTGATTGTCGTTTTGGGAACACAACTGCAGCACAGAATCGTCCCGTCATCTCCAATCGCTGATTTTTTCAGCGGACTAACTTCGCCTTCCAACAGTCGAATTCGACAGCATCCGCAAATTCCTGCCCGACATGAATAGGGAACCCGGATACCCTGGTTTTCAAGCTGTTCAAGCAATACCTGCTGATATTTCCGCGAAAGGACTGTCCCTGCCAGTCAATAAGTACCGTGGCATCGGGCTGTTGTTCTCGCGCGGGTATCGTCTGACTCCGCTGTACCGTACGCTCTGGCGGGGCCGGTTGCCAAAATTTCTACCTCATCGCCGACGCGAATAACGCCACTGTTGCGCGCGATAAGATTCTGCCGAAATCGACGTCGCCGTTATCCACCGCTGTCCGGAAGGTTTGCAGTGTGGCGAGCGGCTCGCCAGACGGATGTTTCTGGCCTTTTTCTGGGCTAACGGTAGTGAAAATGCAGCGGCTACAGGGTTTTGCCACATCAAAAAATGACGTCGCCAATGCGAATCACTTTCCATGTGTCTTCAGCCCAGGCATCAGCCCCTGAAACCACCAGATTGGGGCGAAATTGTTCCATTTTGACGCTTGCCGGACAGCGCTGGTTGCACGTCGCGCAGGGATGCTTCGTTGGCCAGCAGATAGGGATAACCATCGGCGAAGGACAAAAGGAACATCAGCGTGGCGCTTCACCCTGCGTGTCAGTTGCGGACCCACCAGCGCAGCTGCACTCACGGGAGAAAAAGCCGCTCAGCCACAGGTTGATAGCCGCTGGCGCAATACGCGCGGTAAATGGTTTCCCCACACTTCTGTCGGCGCATCCTGGGTGGCGAAGTCTGCAAATCGCACGAGCGCGCTGCTAGCCGTCTGGAGCCGTGAGATGAAGTCCATCGTGGAAAGGGGAAGGGGTAAAGCGAACCATTTTGCGGGACTGTCGGGCGGTAATGAACGTCCCGTCGGGTTCGGTAATCATAAATATACGATCAAAGGCGAGACCGCTAACGTCTGCCAGGGCGTGCGTGAGTCCAATTCCACGCATTGATTTAACCGGATGAATAAAAAGTCGGGTCAACGTTACCACTGCACAGCCCCTTGAACGAAAATAAGCCTTCAACTTTATGACATACAGCCCATAATTAGCTATAATGCGCAGGCAATTTTATAGGAGTAAAAGGGACATTATGAATTCTCTGTTTGCCAGTACGGCCCGCGGGCTGGAAGAGCTGTTAAAAACTGAACTGGAAAACCTCGGCGCGCTGGAGTGTCAGGTCGTTCAGGGTGGGGTCCATTTTAAAGGGCGACCAGCGGATTGTTTACCAGAGCATGATGTGGAGCCGCCTGGCCCGCGCGCATTGTCCTGCATGGGAGCGTGCAAGGTCTACAGCGATTTTTTCTGATCTGTACCTCGGCGTTCAGGCAATCGACGGACAGAGATTATTTAACCCTGGTGCTACTGTGCCGTCCATTTAAGGGCATGGACGAGACCATTCGTAACAGCCATTACGACGCGCTGGAAGGTCAAGAGGATGCGATGTCGAATTGCTTTACCGCAAAAATCTGCCGCGTCCGAATGTGGATCGTGAATCTCGGATTGCGTATCAACGTATGGTTGAACAAAGATACCGCCAGCATAGCACTTGATCTGAGCGGTGACGGTTTGCATCAGCGCGGTTATCGTGATCGCGCGGGTCAGGCGCCGATTAAAGAGACGCTGGCCGCCGCTATTGTTATGCGTTCTGGCTGGCAGCCAGGCACACCGTTACTCGATTCCAATGTGCGGCTCCGGCACGCTGCTGATTGAAGCGGCGATGTGGGCAACCGATTCGCGCGCCGGGCCTGCACCGCGGGTACTGGGGCTTTAGCGGTTGGGCACAGCACGATGAAGCCGTCTGGCAAGAGGTTAAAGCCGAAGCTCAGGTGCGTGCGCGTAAGGGACTTGCTGACTATACTTCGCACTTCTATGGCTCCGACAGCGATGCGCGCGTGATTGAAAAAGCGCGTAGTAACGCCCGCCGCGCCGGTATTGCCGATCTGATGACATTTGACGTTAAAGATGTCGCCAAACTGAGTAATCCCCTGCCGAAAGGACCGTATGGTACGGTGATCAGTAACCCGCCCTACGGCGAACGTCTGGATAGCGAACCGGCGCTGATAGCCCTGCATAGCTTGCTGGGCCGTACGATGAAAAAACCATTTTGGCGCTGGAATTTGTCGCTGTTCAGCGCCTCTCCGGATTTGCTCAGCAGCCTGCAATTACGTGCCGACAAGCAGTTCAAAGCGAAAAAACGGCCCGCTGGATTGCGTACAGAAGAACTATCACGTTGCAGAGGACCACTGCGGACAGCAAGCCAGCCACGGTCGCGGAAGATTATGCCAACCGTCTGCGCAAGAATATCAAGAAGCTGGGAAAAATGGGCGCGTCAGGAAGGAATTGATGCTATCGCCTGTATGATGCTGACCTGCCGGAATACAACGTTGCAGTGGACCGTTACGGTGAGTGGGTCGTGGTTCAGGAATACGCTCCGCCGAAGACGGTCGATGCGCAAAAGCCCGTCACGCCTGTTCGATATCATTGCCAGAACGCTTTCGGTCCTGGAAATCGCGCCCAAAAAATTGGGCTCCAAAACACGTGAGCGCAGAAAGGAAGACTAGTATCATAAGATGAATTGAGAAGGGGAACATTGAGGTAAGGCGAGTGCACGCGCGCCTGTGGGTCAACATGACAGACTATCTTGATACCGTTTGTTCCTTCGATAACCGTATTGCGGACGCATGCGGGGGCAGATGAGTAAAGGTAAGGATTTCCTTAACCTGTTCTCCTACCACCGGCAGTGCCAGCGTTCATGCCGGGCTTGGCGGTGCGCGTAGTACCAACGACGGTTGATATGTCGGCGTACCTACCTGGAGTGGGCTGAGCGTAACCTGCGCCTGAACGCCTGAGTGGTCCGCGCTCACCGTTTAATTCAGGCCGATTGGCCTGGGCTGGCTGCGCGATGCCAATGAACAGTTTGATCTGATTTTCATCGATTCCGCCGACGTTCTCTAACTCAAAACGTATGGAAGACTCGTTTGATGTACGCGCGATCATCTGGCGCTGATGAAAGATCTGAAACGTCTGCTGCGTAAAGACGGCACGATCATGTTCTCCAACAACAAGCGTGGGTTTCCGTAGGATCTCGACGGTCTGGCTGAACTGGGATTGAAAGCACAAGAAATCACCTCAAAAACGCTTTCCCAGGACTTTGCCAGTAACCCGTCAGATCCACAATTGCTGGCTGATTACCGCAGCCTGAAGGATAAATAAATGTCATTGATCAGTATGCATGGCGCATGGCTGTCGTTCAGCGATGCGCCGCTTCTTGATAATGCAGAACTGCATATCGAAGATAACGAACGCGTTTGTCTGGTTGGCCGAAATGGCGCAGGTAAGTCGACGCTGATGAAGATCCTTAACCGTGAACAGGTCTTGACGACGGGCGTATTAGTTATGAGCAGGACCTGGTTTGTGGCGCGTCTGCAGCAGGATCCGCCACGTAATGTCGAGGGCAGCGTCTATGACTTCGTGGCCGAAGGTATTGAGGAACAGGCCGAATATACGAAGCGTTATCACGATATTTCGCGCCTGGTGATGACCGAATCCCAGCGACAGAAACCTGAATGAAATGGCGCGGGTTCAGGAAAATGCTCGATCACCATAATCTGTGGCAGCTCGAAAGCCGCATTAATGAAGTGCTGGCGCAACTGGAACTGGATCCTAACGTCGCGCTTTCTTCGCTGTCGGGCGGCTGGCTGCGTAAGGCGGCGCTGGGGCCGCGCGTTAGTGAGCAACCCGCGCGTACTGCTGCTGGATGAACCAACTAACCACCTGGATATTGAAACTATCGACTGGCTGGAAGGGTTTTCTGAAATCCTTCAATGGGACAATCATTTTCATTTCCCACGACCGTTCATTTATTCGCAATATGGCGACGCGTATTGTCGATCTCGACCGCGGCAAGCTGGTGACCTATCCAGGGAACTACGATCAGTATCTGCTGGATAAAGAAGAAGCGCTGCGGGTGGAAGATCTCCAAAATGCGGAAATTTGATCGCAAGCTGGCGCAGGAAGAAGTCTGGATCCGTCAGGGCATCAAAGCACGTCGTACCCGTATGAAGGTCGCGTACGGGCGCTGAAAGCCATGCGTCGCGAGCGTGGCGAACGTCGCGAAGTGATGGGCACGGCGAAGATGCAGGTCGAAGAGGCGAGCCGCTCTGGCAAGATTGTCTTCGAAATGGAGAATGTTGATTACCAGGTTGATGGAAAGCAACTGGTAAAAGATTTCTCCGCGCAGGTGCAAACGTAGCGACAAGATTGCGCTAATTGGACCTAACGGCTGCGGTAAAACAACGCTGCTGAAGCTGATGTTAGGTCAGCTTCAGGCTGACAGCGGACGCATTCACGTCGGCACGAAGCTGGAAGTGGCGTATTTCGATCAGCACCGCGCCGAACTGGATCCAGATAAAACCGTGATGGACACCTGCTGAGGGTAGCAAGAGGTGCTGGTTAACGGTAAACCGCGTCATGTGCTGGGCTACCTTCAGGACTTCCTGTTCCATCCGAAACGGGCGATGACGCCAGTACGTGCGCTCTCTGGTGGGGAACGCAATCGCCTACTGCTGGCGCGTCTTTTTCTCAAACCCAGTAATCTTTTGATTCTCGATGAACCTACGAACGATCTGGACGTCGAAACGCTGGAACTGCTTGAAGAGCTGATTGATAGCTAACCAGGGCACCGTGCTGCTGGTGAGCCACGACCGTCAGTTTGTGGATAATACCGTGACCGAATGCTGGATCTTCGAAGGGCGGCGGTAAAATTGGTCGTTATGTCGGCGGTTATCATGATGCGCGCAGCCAGCAATCGCAGTATGTGGCGTTTAAAACAACCAGTTGCAAAAAAAAACAGAGGAAGTCGTTGCGCCGAAAGCAGAAATTGTCAAACGCAGCACGAGCAAACTAAGCTATAAAACTGCAGCGGCGAAACTGGAGCTGCTCCCCGCGCTGCTTGAAGAACTGGAAGCTAAACTGGAAGCATTACAAGCTCAGGTAGCTGACGCCACTTTTTCAGTCAGCCGCACGAGCAAACGCAACAGGTATTAGCTAATCTGAACGAAGCTGAACAAGAACTTGAGCAAGCCTTTGAGCGCTGGGAGTATCTTGAGTCTTTGAAGAACGGCGCATAATTTAAAGGAGCACATATGTGCGAACATCACCATGCCGCGAGCATATTTTGTGCTCGCAGTGTGACATGCTGGTGGCGTTACCTCGCCTTGAGCATGGTCAGAAGCGGCATGTCCACGATGTGGCACTACGTTAACAGTTGAGTGGGACGCGCCACGGCAGCGTCCTACCGCCTATGTGTTAGCAGCATTATTTATGCTGCTTCTGTCTAACCTCTTTCCCTTTGTGAAGATGAATGTTGCGGGGGTGAGCAGCGAAGTGACGCTGCTGAAAATCCTGGCGTTCTCTTTCGGAAGATTACGCCAGCCTCGGGACCTTCTTTATCTTATTCGTTCAGTTGGTTCCCGCTTTTTGCTTGGTGACCATTTTGCTGTTGGTGAATCGGGCTTATATGCCTGAGCGACTTAAACATGGCTGGCGCGCATTTTGTTTCAGTTAAAAAGCTGGGGAATGGCAGAAATCTTCCTCGCTGGCGTGCTGGTGAGCTTTGTTAGCTGATGGCCTATGGCGATATCGGTGTGGGCAGCAGCTTCATTCCGTGGTGCATGTTTTGTATGCTCCAGTTGCGGCTTTCCAGTGTGTGGATCGTCGTTGGCTGTGGGATGATATTGCCCCTATGCCAGCCATTGAGCAGGAATTAAAGCCTGGTGTGCCCGGCATCCGACAAGGGTTGCGTTCCTGTTCCTGCTGCACCGCTATTCTTCCTGCAGACGAACTGGTATGCCCACGCTGCCAGACGAAAGGTTATGTGCGGCGTAAAAACAGTCTGCAATGGACATTGGCATTACTGTTTTACGTCGATCATGCTTTATTTTCCCGCCAATATTCTGCGATCATGATAACCGATCTGCTCGGGTCAAAGCTGCCTTCAACCATCCTCGAGGGCGTGGTTCTAATCTGGAGTGAAGGTTCTTACCCGGTGGCTGCGGTTATCTTTATCGCCAGTATTATGGTGCCGACATTGAAAATGATCGCCATTGCCTGGCTGTGTTGGATGCCAAAGGGCACGGCAAACGCGACAGTGAACGGATGCATTTAATTTACGAGGTTGTAGAATTTGTCGGTCGTTGGTCAATGATCGACGTTTTTGTAATTGCTGTACTCTCTGCGCTGGTGCGTATGGGAGGGTTAATGAATATTTATCCTGCAATGGGTGCTTTGATGTTTGCTTTAGTCGTCATTATGACAATGTTTTCTGCGATGACATTTGATCCCCGTCTGTCGTGGGACCGTGAACCAGAACCAGATCATGAGGAGTCCTGACAGCATGGAATCTAAAAGTGGGGAAGCCAAAGTGCAAAAGGTCAAAACTGGTCGCCCGTGTGGATATTCCCTATAGTCACTGCCCTCATTGGCGCGTGGGTCCTGTTTTATCACTACAGTCATCAGGGGCCGCAAGTCACGCTGATTACCACCAATGCCGAGGTATTGAAGGGGGTAAAACGACGATTAAGAGCCGCAGCGTGGATGTCGGCATCGTTGAGAGCGCAACCCTGACTGATGATTTGACCCATGTGGAAATTAAAGCTCGTCTTAACTCCGGAATGGAAAAGCTGCTGCATAAAGATTCTGTCTTTTGGGTGGTGAAGCCGCAGGTTGGACGTGAAGGTATCAGTGGGCTCGGCACGCTATTGTCCGGGGCTTATATTGAACTCCAGCCTGGCAATAAAGGCAGCAAGCTGGAAAATTACCAACTGCTGGACTCACCGCCGCTGGCGCCGCCAGATGCGAAAGGGATCCGTGTGATTCTGGACAGCAAAAAAGCCGGTCAGTTGAGCCCGGGCGACCCGGTTCTGTTCCGTGGTTATCGTGTTGGTTCGGTTGAAACCAGCACATTTGATGCGCACAAGCGTACGATTAACTACCAGCTATTTATCAATGCGCCTAACGATCGTCTGGTGACCAGCAATGTGCGTTTCTGGAAGGACAGTGGGATCGCCGTGGATCTTACTCGGCAGGTATGCGCGTGGAAATGGGATCTCTCTCGACGCTGTTTGGCGGTGGCGTAAGTTTTGATGTGCCAGAAGGTCTGGAACAAGGCGAACCGGTCGCACAGCATTCCGCGTTTAATCTTTATGACGATCAAAAAAGTATTCAGGATTCACTGTATACCGATCATATTGATTACCTGATGTTCTTTAAAGATTCAATTCGTGGCCTGCAGCCTGGCGCGCCGCTCGAATTCCGTGGCATCCGTTTGGGTACGGTGAGCAAAGTCCCTTTCTTCTCACCGAATATGCGTCAGGTCTTCAACGATGATTACCGCATTCCGGTGCTGGTACGTATCGAACCAGAACGTCTGAAGGCACAGCTGGGCGAAGATACTGATGTTGGCGCTCATCTGGCAGAATTGCTTAAACGCGGATTACGGGCATCGCTGAAAACCGGGAACCTGGTGACTGGCGCGCTGTATGTCGATCTCGACTTCTACCCGAAAGAACCGCCGATTACCGGTGTGCGCGAATTTAACGGTTATCAAATTATTCCGACCGTGAGCGGTGGTCTGGCGCAGATCCAGCAGCGACTGATGGAAGCGCTGGATAAGATTAACAATCTGCCGTTGAACCCGATGATTGAGCAAGCGACCAATACGTTGGTCGGAAAGCCAAGCGTACGATGAAGCATCTGCAAACCACGCTGGACAACATGAATAAGATCACGTCCAGTCAGTCGATGCAGGATCTTCCGGCGGGATATGCAAAACACGCTGCGTGAACTGAACCGTAGTATGCAGGGCTTCCAGCCGGGGTCTGCCGCTTACACAAGATGGTGGCGGATATGCAGCGTCTTGATCAGGTGCTGCGTGAACTGCAACCGGTACTGAAAACACTGAACGATAAGAGTAATGCGCTGGTATTTGAAGCGAAGGACAAAAAAGATCCAGAGCCGAAGAGGGCGAAACAATGAAAAAGTGGCTAGTGGTGATGATGGCGGTCTGGCTGACGTCATGTAGCTCCAGCGGAGAAAATAAAAGCTATTACCAGCTTCCTATCGCGCAAGGGGGCGTACAGAGCTCCGCTAACCAGGGTAACCGTCTGCTGTGGGTTGAGCAGATTGCGGTCCCGGACTATCTGGCGGGTAATGGGGTGGTTTACCAGACCAGCGATGTGCAATATGTGATAGCGAATAATAATCTCTGGGCCAGCCCCTTAGATCAGCAATTGCGCAATACTCTGGTAACGAACCTCAGTATGCAGCTGCCGGGCTGGGTTGTTGCTTCGCAGCCGCTGGGAAGCACTCAGGACACGTTGAACGTGACCGTGACCGGCTTCCACGGTCGGTACGATGGTAAGGTTATCGTGAGCGGTGAATGGCTGCTGAATCACCAGGGGCAATTGATCAAGCGCCCATTCCACATCGAAGCTGTACAGACTAAAGACGGCTACGATGAGATGGTGAAGGTTCTGGCCAATGCCTGGAGTCAGGAAGCGACGGCAATTGCTCAGGAGCTGAAACGCATCCCTTAAGCTTAAATAATTGTAAATTATGCCGCCCCGGGTTCATCGCCCGTGGCGGTTTTTTTTTTATGTTTTTAGCCGTGGAGATAGCTGTTCTGACTGATATTTTTGTACAAATGACTTTGCGGTAGCTCACAAATATGACACTGGCGTGAATTTTGCGCATTGACGAGACTGATGTTTAGGGGTATTCGTTTTAGTGTGATTGCACACTTAGTAATCACTGTTTTTCTTTTCCACCAGACCTAAAGATGAGGGAAACGAGGCATGAAGAGACAAAAACGAGATCGCCTGGAACGGGCACATCAACGTGGATATCAGGCCGGCATTGCCGGACGCTCAAAGAAATGTGTCCCTATCAGACGCTGAATCAGAGATCATACTGGCTGGAGGCTGGCGAGAAGCCATGGGGGATAGGGTTTTAATGGCCTGATTCTGTCTCTTTAGATAAAAGAAACCTCCGCAGAGCGGAGGTTTCGCCTTTTTGCCCACCAGACAAGACGAATAAACGTTAATGTCTGGCTGTTACGCTGACCTGGATTAGAACGCAGAAGTGTCCTGGAACAGACCCACTTTCAGATCGTTTGCGGTATAGATCAGACGACCATCAACCAGCACTTCACCATCAGCCAGGCCCATGATCAGGCGACGGTTAACGATGCGTTTGAAGTGAATGCGGTAAGTTACTTTCTTCGCAGTCGGCAGAACCTGGCCGGTGAATTTAACTTCGCCTACGCCCAGCGCGCGGCCTTTACCTTCGCCGCCCAGCCAGCCGAGATAGAATCCAACCACTGCCACATGGCATCCAGACCCAGGCAGCCCGGCATCACCGGATCGCCGATAAAGTGGCATCCGAAGAACCACAGGTCCGGGTTGATATCCAGTTCAGCTTCAACATAACCTTTGTCAAAGTTGCCGCCGGTTTCGGTCATCTTGATGACACGGTCCATCATCAGCATGCTTGGTGCAGGCAGTTGTGGCCCTTTTGCGCCAAACAGCTCACCGCGACCAGAGGCAAGAAGGTCTTCTTTTGTATAGGATTCGCGTTTATCTACCATGTTCTCTGTAAGCCTTATTTTATTGAAGCACGCAGGATAGCTAACACGTGTACGCTGAACAAGTCCGATCAGTTCGGAAGAATCCAGTTCAGCCAACGTAGCGGCCAGGGAAAACGATGACGACCTTCCTGCTGCGTTGCCGTGGCTATACGCTCCTGGATAGTTTGCATCAGCGTTGTCTGGCCTTCACCATCCCATACCAGATTTAATAACAGCGGCAACGCATCGGTCACGTCGTCCACCGCCCAGATAGTGAATTTTTCTTCTTCTACGGCCTGTAGCAGTGCGGGCTGTAGGCTCAGGTGTCTGACATTTGCTGAAGGAATGATAACGCCCTGCGTGCCTGTCAGCTCACGCTGCTGGCAGATGGCGAAGAAGCCTTCAATTTTCTCGTTCAGACCACCCACAGGTTGTGCCCGACCAAACTGATCGACAGAACCGGTAATGGCGATGCTTTGATTAACGGGAACGTCGGCGAGGGCGCTAATCAATGCGCAAAGTTCTGCCATGGACGCGCTGTCGCCGTCCACTTCGCTGTAAGATTGCTCAAAGGTCAGCGAGGCAGAGAAGGGGATTTGCTGTTCAAGCTGGAGTTCCGACATCAGGAACGCCTGCATAATCATCATACCCTTTGCATGGATATTTCCGCCAAGCTCGGCTTTGCGTTCAATATCCGTAAATTCGCCGTCGCCAATATGAACTACACAGCTGATACGAGAAGGCTCGCCAAACGCGCGTGGATGACCAGGAAATTCAATCACCGACAGGGCGTTGATTTGGCCAATACGCTCGCCTTCCGTCTCGATCAGGATTTGTTCCTGCAGGATCTCATCCTGCATTCGTTCGGCGAGGAAACCTTCCCGCCATTCACGCTGGGTCAGCATCAGGCTGAACTGTTCAGCGTTGCAGGTTTCGCTCTCGCATAATGGGGCCACTTCTTTAAGCTGTCGGGTGATCCACAGCGGGTTAAGCGGCAATGTATCCTGTTCGCCGGTATAGCGAACGGCTTCACGGATCAGCACTTGCCAGGCATCAGGGGCCGGGTAGGGCAAATTGTTGCGCGTAGCGGTATGTGTTACCCACTGACACCACTGCGTCATGGTTTCGGCATCCACTATCTGCAGATTATCTTCAAACTCGCTATAAATAGCTTGCTCAGCCAGCTCCGGCTCCATGTCCTGAAAGTCTGCCAGTTGATTCACGTTCACCAACTATACCACTTTGAGTTTAAGCGGCATAGAAGGAACGGAGACGGGTAAGCGGGCGAGACTCATCAAAAGCTACCCAGTCAAAACGCTCGTGGCTGACAATGGCTTTCAGGCGCATCCACAGCAGCGGTTGGGCCAATAGTGTGCGCAACGAAATAACCAGTACACCACCATTGGACTGATGCACAAGACCTGGCTGCAGGTGTTATTTCGCCGTTGAACTGACGCAGACAGCCAAACAGTTGTTCGGCTTCAACCCAGTTCAGCACAACTACCTGAGTTAATGTCGCAAAATTGTCTTCTGCTGTCTCAGCTGTACGATAGCGGATAGTGTGACCGGAGATATCATAATGACCTCCGGTGAGACTTCGGCATCAGAGTGCAGAGGCCGTGCAGCCTTTGCGATAAGGTTGATGTACTCAAGATCTTCCGGCGCTTTTACCAGCATGAACGAAGACGTCGTCCAGTGCTCAAGCTGCTGCTCTAGCGCAAATTGTAAACGTGGCTGAGTATCACTAAGTAAGGTATCGGTGTCGTCAGTGACGTGCGGCTGTGCAAATACTTCCTGATAACTATCGGTATCAGGAACCAGATCACGCCATGCAAGTTTCGTAATGGTCAAAGTTGATGTTTTTTAGTCTGTTGTAAAAAACGAGATTATACCGTAACCAGCATCACTGCACACGTGGAAAGCGCTGTGAAAGGGATGCGATGACGCGCGACAGTTCACAGGCTGGATATTCTTTTCTTCAGATGCCGAAAAAGCTGATATTCTGATAAGAGTTACACGGTAACATTGAGATCGCAATGAAATATCAACAACTTGAAAACCTTGAAAGCGGCTGGAAATGGAAGTATCTGGTGAAGAAGCATCGTGAGGGGAATTAATTACCCGTTACGTAGAGGCCAGCGCTGCCGAAGAAGCCGTTGATTTGTTGCTAACCCTCGAAAATGAACCGGTTCGGGTCAATACCTGGATTGAAGAACACATGAACTCTGCGCTGCTAAATCGTATGAAACAAACCATACGGGCGAGGCGTAAGCGGCACTTTAACGCGGAGCATCAGCATACGCGAAAGAAATCTATCGATCTGGAATTTATGGTCTGGCAGCGCTTAGCGGGACTTGCGCAGCGGCGCGGCAAAACGCTTTCTGAAAACCATTGTGCAACTGATTGAAGACGCAGAGCATAAAGAGAAGTACGCGAATAAAATGTCGACATTGAAGCGGATTTACAGGCGCTGCTGGGAAAGAATAACGACAGGATGGCTAAATGTGTTGTGTACAGGTGTGCTTTGATTGATAAAAGGTGAAAAAAAAAACCCCGCAAAGCGGGGTTTTTTGTAGACGATAACTTAAGCCTGAGGCTGAGTTACAACGTCTTTGATACCTTTAACTTCGATCTCAACACGACGATCCGGAGCCAGGCAGTCGATCAGTGCAGCGCGAGCTTTCACGTTGTCACAGGTGTTGCCAGTAACCGGGTTGGATTCGCCCATGCCACGTGCAGAGATTTTGTCAGAAGGAATACCTTTAGAGATCAGGTAATCAACAAACGGACTGAGCACGTTTTCTCGGACAGACCCTGGTTGTAAGCGTCAGAACCGATGCGGTCAGTGAAGCCCAGAACCACTACGGAACCGTCTTTCGGATCCAGGTTGCCAGCTGGCTGTACATCTGATTCCAGCGCCTGCTGGCCTTCTGGTTTCAGAGTGGCTTTGTTGAAGTTGAACAGAACGTCAGACTTCAGAGTAACGTGTTTGGTCTGTACTTCTGGAGCTGGAGCCGGAGCAACAACTGCTGGAGCTGCTTCTTCCTGCTGACCGAACGGTAGGAAACACCAACGCTCAACAGACCGTATCCGGACGACCACCAACGGTGTTCGCGTCACCGATGTTGTTGGTCCACTGGTATTCCAGACGGGTAGCGATTTCAGGAGTAATTGCATACTCTACGCCACCAGCGAATACTGGGGAAACACCCGTGTCGTGGTCTTTGAAGCCTTCGTTGTTTTTTAGCGTCTGCACGCCAAACCAATACCACCCAGACGGGTATAAACGTCCAGATCGTCAGTGATTGGGTAACCCAGTTTTAGCGGTCAGCTGAACGCCCTGAGCTTTGAAAGCGCCGTTATTGTGGGTAGCGTCGGTGTAGCCTTTGTATGGCATACGACCTAACCAGTCGTAACCCATTTCAAAACCAACGTACGGGTTAACCTGATAACCACCGAACGCACCAGCACCCAGCTGGCTTTCATGGGTTAGGACCAGCGTTGTTGATCTGGTTGTGCCAATGTCATGGTACTGAGACCAGCCCAGTTTAGCACCAGTGTACCAGGTGTTATCTTTCGGAGCGGCCTGCGCCACGGTAGCGAAACCAGCCAGTGCCACTGCAATTGCGATAGCTGTCTTTTTCATTTTTTGCGCCTCGTTATCATCCAAAATTCGCCATGAATATCTCCGAAGAGAGATAACACGGTTAAATCCTTCACCCGGGGACCAGTTCAATAGTTACTCTACCGATATCTGCGGCTTATGCCGAGCACCCCTGGCGATGTAAAGTCTACAACGTAGTTGAAAACTTACAAGTGTGAAGTCCGTCAGGCATATGAAAAAAAAAGGCTTGTATACACAATATTTAACATTTATGGATGAATAAATGTACTGAGGATTTCCTGAAAACCGCTTCAGACAGGCCTTCAGCTGGAAAACACGTTACAGCTCAATGGCAAATTAAAAACATGAAAAAAAATTCCAGGATAAATCCTAATTTTACTTAATGATACAAATTCGAGTGAATTTTTAGCCCAGAATGCTGTCTGCACGCAAGTGCCTGAGCGCGAAACAGGACGCATGATAAACCCCATAGCATTACCTACATCTGCCGCTTTTACCAGTTCTGCATGTTCATCTTCGGTTAATTCTTCCGTCAACCAGCCGATGACGACGCTGTAGTTACCTGTGCGCAGCGCACGAACCATCGATTCCAGCGTATTGCAGGGGGATAGCTGGCTGATTTGCATGACTTTGGTCAATGGAAGCCCTGCCGACTGCACCCACTCACGGCTTAATTTTTGCTGCGGCGTCAGCCACAGTTGCCAGCGTGATTGTTGCCCTAACTGTTGCAGTAGAGGAAGCAGCAGGAGCTGCGTCATCATGGGCTGGTCCTCGCGATAGACGACTTCACTGATAAGCCCAGCGGTAGCGCCCTCTGCTGAAACGCGCGCAATGCTGCTCGATGCGGAAAGAGAACGACGAAGAACGATTTGCATAACCTGAAGTGTACATAATCAATCCAGCCCTGTGAGTTGCTGTATGGATATACAGTAACCCTGCCATCAATAAAGATCAACCTTATTTTCGGAAACAGGTTCGCAATTTTTAGTCATCATCACGGGAAAAATAAAATTCATCTTGCCCCATACGCATAAGTTGCCTATTTTCGTCATTAACGGATCTGTTACTGCAAATTATTTGCTTACGTTATGATTTAAAAGGATTTTTATGAAGAAAAGTCTTATGCAAGAATCTATAAATCACAAGAATATCTGGCTTCTCTGGGAACAATTCACTACCGCTCGCTGTTTGGCGGCTATAGTCTGACGGTTGGCGATACGGTCTTTGCCATGGTCGCCAGCGGTGAGTTGTATCTGCGCGCCTGTGAACAGAGCGCCCAGTACTGTGTAGAAAATTCTCCTGTTTGGCTAACATTTATCAAACGCGGACGTCAGGTTGTACTCAATTATTACCAGGTGAACGATACCCTGTGGCATAACCAGCAGCAGTTAGTATCGCTATCAAGATTTTCACTCGATGCCGCCGTTAAGGAAAAACAGAGTCGATTTGCACAACATCGCCTGCGGGAATTACCGAATATGACGTTTCATCTGGAGACTTTGCTAAATGAAGCCGGAATTAAGGATGAGGGGACATTGCGATCGCTGGGAGCTCAGATGTGCTGGTTGAAAACTTCGGCAAAATAATCCTGCCTTAACGGTAAAAATACTCTATGCCCTTGAAGGGGCGGTTGACGGAGTACATGAAGCCGCGCTCCCGGCGACGCGTCGCCAGGAGCTGGTGGAGTGGGTGAGTTCTCTTACGCCGGAACCGGAGTATTAGATGGCGGCACGGCAATTTGTGGCTGTAATCGCCGTATTCTCCGGGAGCAGGGCAATCAGTAACCCAACTTGCTGTACGACCAGCGGCTCTTTACTGTCCTGACGTGGCTCGAGATGCTGAATTCGCTGCTTCAGATCTTCCAGCGCCTGGTATACGCGCTGCTCATCAGCAGGTTGATGGTGAAGCGCATCATCTACATAGCAGACGGCATCATCCAGCAATGCCAGGACGTCAGGATTGGTTAACTGCTCGCGATGTGCGCCCAGGGCGGAAATGTAGCTGGTAAACGTATGGTTAAGACACAGCAAACGGAACGCTGTTTCGCGTGTTTGGGCCGTGACATCCGGTTCACTCGACATGTTAGATACTACCGAAGCAAGTTCCGCATCACGATTGTGTGCGTCACGGCGGGGCGATACGGTATGCCAGACGGTTATCACGCCCCTGATGATATTGTTTCGAGAATAGCATCAAGATAACGACAGTTAGCGTCAGTGGCCCGTTCAATCACTCGCGGCAGATTCCGAAAACGCCAGTCTGGCCAGATAAAGCTGACAGCAGCCAGGCGATGGCACAGCCGATCAGCGTATCGATGACGCGCGGAAGTGCAACCTCAAATCCTTCACCGAGCAGGTTAAAGCACAGCAGTACCAGCAGCGTGATAAACATGGTGGCATGCGCGTACTGGACGTTACGAAAGGCAAAAAAACAACACGCCGGTGATCACCAGAAGTATCAATTGCCCTTCGAGGGAAGGTACAAACCACAGGATCGGTAACCCAATAGCGATCCCGACTATGTGCCAATAATCCTTAGTGCCAGGCGATGTCGGGTGGCATTGTAGTTTGGCTGGCAGACAAACAGACTGGTCAACAGGATCCAGTATCCGTGGTTCATTCCGGTTATCTGGATAATGGCATAGCCGACACAAAGCACTAGCGACATGCGGACAGCGTGGCGAAACAGGGCGGACCTCAGGCGTAAAATTGCGACTCAGGACGTAACCAGATGTCACTGAACCCGTGTGGGCTGTCATCGGCAAGCTGATTTTCAGACTCATTGCGCGAAAGTACCTGAGCCTGTTCGGACTCAATGGTAGCCAACTGGGCATCAATGGCCCGCAGGTTTGACAGCAAAAATCCCAACGTGTTGAGCAGGTCGGCAGGTTCACCACTCACGCGCATGCGCTCAAGTGCAGCATCAATATGGGTGAAGACGCGTTCAAAGTGCGGATCGTGCTGGTAAGGCGGTGCGTAATAAAATACAGCGAGACAACTGCGAACACGCTTGCCCCTGCATCGACATCAGGCGCTGGAAGCGGAAACATCACGTCGCTGTGGCGGAAATGGTCACGCAGCGTTTGATACTGAATATGCGAGGAGCTTGCGCGTTCGTGAATATCCTGCGCCACAAAATAGTAATGCAGCGTGCGACGTGTTCCTCGCTGTCCGCGGTCGCCGCGCAGTCGGGTCAGCAGCGACACCTTTGTCTGGTTTAGGGTCGCCATCAGTGGCCCATTCGCAAGGGCCAAATCATACAACGGTGCTTGGCTTTCATCTTCTATTCGGGATCAAAAAGACGCGATTTCAGTTCCAGATAGTGCGCTAACTGTTCATAGCTACGCGCCAGATTGTCCTGCAAGGGGCGAATAGGGAAAATAAGATGTCCGATCAGGGTTAACAGGTTGTACCAAATGGCGCCTGCCAGCAGCAGGATCGGTTGCTGATACACTGATCGTAAAGCGAGGTGCCGAGCATCGTGTAAATGGCGATTAGCAACGCGCCAAGGCCGATGGTTGCATAGCGCTGCCCTAATCCGCCCAGCAGAATAAAGCCGCTGGTGGAGAGCGTTTAACCCAATGGCAAAACAGCCATGGCCATGGGAAAGAGTAGTTCGACCGAGGCCGAGGCAATGAAAAAGCACACCAGTGTGATGATCAGATTGCGCAGGCGGCCTGCAAGGCGAATCGTCCAGGTCGGTAAGCGCGGCAGCGACCATGCCCAGCGTGAGCGGGATGGTCAGCTTAACGCGCCCAACCACCAGGGCAGCGCGGTTGTGCCGCAAAGTGCGATAAAAATCCGCACGTAGTAAAGCCAGGTGCTGTTCCAGGTATAGCGTTTGAGCAGAGGACTTAACATAAAGGCCATCGGTCCTGATTATTCGAAGCGACGACGCGCATTGGCTTCACGCGCTGCGCGAGCAACTTCTACTGACAACCACCCGGCGACCCCACCGGCCCAGTGCAATCGCTGGCGATTTTGAAATTCGCAATGCCAACCGGGATACCAATAATCGTAATGCACTGGGCAATACCGGAGACAATGTGCATCAGGCACAACCACCAGCCGAAGAAAATCAGCCAGAATATATTGAGCAAGGTACCTCCAGTATTCAACAGGACGTTTTTGCCGCGGGATTAAGCTCATCGACATGAATCGCTTCGTTGCCATAGGGAAACAGCGAGAGTCGGGTTATTTCCCAGCATGAGCGAGTCAGGGGAAGAGTAAAATCAGCACGATACTGACCAGCGTAGCCAGTAACCAGGCTAAGGTGGTAGCGAATCCCCCGAGCACAAAATTTAAAATATTCAGAACAGTACGCATAAACCCTCGATTAACTCTGGTTTTCTGTGAATTCGGCAATTGTAACGTTTTTTTTGGGCTGGAGCACGTTTTCTCTGGCGGGTTACACTGATAAACAAACCTCTTCGTGTGGGATCCGCTTGAGTCTTATGGAACTGAAAGCAACTTCTCTTGGAAAACGTCTGGCACAACACCTTACGATCGGGCCGTCATTCTCAATGCCGGGATTAAGGTTTCCGGCGATCGTCACGAGTATCTTATTCCCTTCAATCAGTTACTGGCTATTCATTGTAAAAGGGGCCTGGTATGGGGGGAGCTGGAGTTTGTGCTCCCGGATGATAAGGTGGTACGTCTGCACGGCACTGAATGGGCAGAAACCCAGCGCTTTCATCACCATTTAAATGCGCTCTGGCAGCAGTGGAGTCAGGAATGAGCGTTGTCGCTGCAGGAGTCTTACAGCAGCAGTTGGAGGCGATCGCCACTCGCACCAGTGAAAATAAATGGCTGACGCGCGAACAGACGTCAGGGCTACAGCAGCAGATCCGCCGCGCCTTTGCCGCATTGCCGCTCCCGATCAATCGGCTGGAAGAATTTGAAAATTGCCGTGAGGCGTTACGTCAATGCCAGGCATGGTTGAAGGACATTGAAGCCTGTCGCTTACAGCACAACCAGGCGTATACCGATGCCATGCTGGAAGAGCATGCCGAATTTTCCAACAAATTGAATCCTCGCCGCTGAATCCGGCCCAGGCGCGGGCGGTGGTGAACGGTGAACAATCATTACTGGTTCTTGCGGGGGCCGGAAGCGGCAAAACATCCGTATTGGTCGCCCGTGTGGGCTGGCTACTTGCGCGAGGGGACGCGGCGGCCGAACAAATTCTGCTGCTGGCGTTTGACGCAAAGCGGCCCAGGAGATGGACGATCGCATCCGTGAACGTCTGCACACGGAAGAGGTTACCGCGAGGACGTTTCATTCACTGGCGTTGCACATTATTTCGCAGGGGAGCAAAAAAGTCCCGACGGTTAGCAAGCTGGAAAATGATGTTGCCGCGCGTAGCAAACTTTTATCACGACCTGGCGTCAGCAGTGTAGTGAGGAAAAAGGCACAGGCCAAAGGCTGGCGACAAATGGTTAGAAGAAGAGATGCAGTGGTCTGTACCCGAAGGTAACTTCTGGGATGACGAAAAAATACAGCGCCGGCTGGCCTCCCGGCTGGATCGTTGGGTTAGCCTGATGCGTATGCATGGCGGAGCGCAGGCAGAGATGATCGCCAATGCACCGGAGGAGATCCGAGAGCTGTTCAGTAAACGTATTAAGCTGATGTCTCCCCTGCTGAAGGCCTGGAAGAGCGCCCTGAAGGATGAGAATGCTGTCGATTTTTCCGGGTTGATTATCATCAGGCCATTGTCATTCTGGAAAAAGGCCGGTTTATCAGTCCGTGGAAACACATTCTGGTCGACGAATTTCAGGATATTTCTCCTCAGCGTGCCGCCCTGTTAGCCGCACTGCGCAAGCAAAACTCACAGACTACGCTGTTCGCCGTAGGGGATGACTGGCAGGCAATTACCGCTTCAGCGGAGCACAGCTTTCGTTGACCACCGCATTCCAGCAAAACTTCGGTGAGGGCGACCGTTGTAATCTGGATACGACTTACCGTTTTAATAGCCGTATTGGCGAAGTCGCAAACCAGTTTATCCAGCAAAACCCGCATCAGCTTACGAAACCGCTTAACAGTCTGATAGCAGGCGATAAAAAAGCTGTCACGTTGCTCGATGAAAGCCAACTGGATCTGCTGCTGGATAAGCTGTCGGGATTTGTGAAGGCAGAAGAGAGAATTCTGGTGTTGGCGCGATACCATCATCTGAAACCTGCCAGTCTGGAAAAAGCCGTCACCCGTTGGCCCAAGCTACAGCTGGATTTCATGACTATCCATGCCAGTAAAGGACAGCAGGCAGATTACGTTATTGTTGTGGGACTTCATAATGGGAATGACGGTTTTCCAGCCCCGGCCCGCGAGTCGATTATGGAAGAGGCGTTGCTCCCGGCGGTGGAGGATTTCCCGGATGCTGAAGAGAGACGCTTGCTGTATGTGGCGTTAACACGTGCACGGCATCGGGTATGGCTGCTGTTCAATAAAGAAACACCGTCGTGTTTTGTTGATGAGCTTAAGCAACTGGATGTTCCGGTAGCAAGAAAACCCTGAGCAGCAGGCGGCAATTGCCGCCTGCCTGGCGTTTATTTGAGGCGTTCTGCCAGATAGCGGGCGTAATCCGGGATCAAGATGTCCGTTGCATCGTTGAAGTTTGACGACTGGATAATAAAATCGGCAGTCGATACGTTGGTGGCAACCGGAATGTTCCATACCGTTGCCAGACGCAGCAGCGCTTTGACATCAGGATCGTGAGGTACGGCGTTAAGCGGGTCCCAGAAGAAAATCAGCACATCAATTTTCCCTTCTGAAATTAGCGCACCCACTTGCTGGTCACCCCCCATCGGACCGCTCAGCATGGCGTTGACGTCCATTCCCGTTGCGCGTTGGATTAAGTTTCCCGTCGTGCCTGTGGCGTACAGAACGTGCTTTTCCAGCAACGGCTGGTGGCGTTCCACCCAGCTCATCAACATCTTTTTACAGTGATCGTGTGCAACCAGCGCAATATGTTTACGCGCTGGCAATGTGCGAGTTGTTAATTCCATAGTACAGCTCCCAAGTTAACCTGGTTACAGAGTACTGGAAGCTCTTGACGCTGCAAGAGAAAGACAAAAAAAAATGCGTATGCGAACATAAATGTCATGAAGGAGGCTGTTTCTGAGCCCATTGCAAAAAGTTACTTCGCGTCTGTGCGTCGGCCTGTTGGTACCAATATTTTAAGCGCTGTTCGGTCAGCGTTTGCGACTGAGGCGGCACGCGATCCAGTTCAGATACCCCGGAAAGCAGTGAGCTGTCATCGGCCATCATCGTAGCAAACTGCGGTAATGACGCATGTTTAGCCGCTTTGTTATAGCGTTCAGTTTCCATTTCATAATTCACGGTTTTCGCTGTGGATGTGATTGACAAAATATCCAGCTTGACGGGGATAGGCATGGAGTCCCCATCCAGCAATTCCACGCGTGGAGCGTCATCAAAATGCGTTGTGTCCCGCTCATTGTTCAGACGCGGGAGGTGGAAATTAACCTGACTGACGAATTGGGTATCAAAGCTTATGACCAGCGGGGGCGAAATATACAGACGTTCTTCGTGGCTGGATAAGCGAATGGTTTTTTCTACGCGAAATACGAGCTGGTGGCGACCATTTCCAGCTCGATACTGTCGGCGCCACGCAGTAATGAGCTGGAAACTTTTTTTCCGTCCAGCACCAAAAGATCAATATCATTAGACAGGCGTAAAGAGGTCGCAAAAACGGTCACCGGCAAACACAGGGCTATTAAGGCTGTCACAATGCCGGCTTTCATAGGTTTCTCCTGTCCAGAAATATCTGCAAACTTGTATCTAAATTTTTCGATAATCACGTTTACTAACATATAGACATATTTTTGAGTTTAGCTCTCATACGCCCGTATGGGATGAATGGTTGCGGGGTCAGGTTTGTCGTACACTTTGCTAAACAGCCTGGAGGAAAACGATGAAAGAGACCGATATTGCTGGCATTTTGACATCTACCCGTACGATTGCACTGGTTGGCGCAAGCGATAAACCCGATCGCCCAAGCTATCGCGTGATGAAGTATTACTCGATCAGGGCTATCACGTTATTCCCGTTTCACCGAAGGTTGCCGGGAAAATGCTGCTGGGGCAGCAGGGCTATGCAACGCTGGCGGATGTGCCAGAGAAAGTGGATATGGTAGATGTCTTCCGTAATTCTGAAGCGGCGTGGGGCGTAGCTCAGGAGGCTATCGCCATCGGCGCGAAAACGCTATGGATGCAGCTTGGCGTCATTAACGAGCAGGCAGCGGTGTTGGCGCGTGATGCAGGGCTGACGGTGGTGATGGATCGCTGTCCGGCGATTGAGATCCCGCGACTGGGACTGGCGAAGTAACGTTGGACTGTCGGCGAATGAAACACACAGGCCCGATGAGCGAAGCGCCATCGGGCCTGTGTTAGCATCAATTACGCAGACGCGGAGCCTGAAGCTGTTTACGGATTGTGCGCGCCAGTTCATCCATTGACGGTTGCTCCGGATGTTCTTCCTGTAGCTCGCTACTCAACTGTGCTTCGGCCAGATACGTATGCACTGGCAAACCATTATCGTCTTCCATCACCACGTGATACCAGGGAGCGGCGCGAAGTTCGCTGTTAACCGCCAACTCATCGGCTGACGGCTCATCAAGCGAATATTCCGGGTCGATATCCACGACCACTCCGAGGTAACCTAACAGGGAATGGCGGACCTGCTGGCCGATACCGAATTTGCTGGCAATCATAGTCACCTCCCGGGAAATAGATACCCTCTATGTAAGGGTAAAATTCCACTTTTCAAGTTACATGATGCGACAGGCAAACCCTTTCAGATACAGCCCTTCCGGGTAGGTAGCGATCACCGGGTGATCGGCGGCCTGACGGAACTGCTCTATAAATTGTACATCACGACCAGCATCTATTGCGGCAATCAGCAATGATTTTCTGAAATAAATCGGTAGTCATCAGCCCGGAGCAGGAAAATGTCAGCAGTACGCCACCTGGGTTCAGCAACTGAATCGCCAGCATATTGATGTCCTTATAACCGCGGCAGGCGCCCATCAACTGGCTTTTGTTTTCGACAAATTTCGGCGGATCCATCACGATGACATCAAATTTCTCACCGCGATCGCGATAGGCGCGCAGCAGTTTGAACACGTCATCACGCACGAACTCGGCTTTACTCAGATCCAGCTTGTTTAGTTCCACGTTCTGGCGGGCAATATCGAGTGCTTCCTGAGAGGTGTCGACGCTGACCACCTGACGGCATCCGCCCATTAATGCTGAGACCGCAAAGCCACCGGTGTAAGAGAAACAGTTCAGGACACGCTGGTTTTCCACATAACGACGCGTGGCCAGGCGGCTATCGCGCTGATCGAGGTAATAGCCGGTTTTGTGACCGTGCTGAATATCAACAAGCAGCTTCATCCCGTGCTCTTCGATAGGCAGCAGAGCCGGCGGCAGTTCGCCCGTGACGGGCCCTTGGGTCAGCGCCATACCTTCTTTTTTACGCACGGCCACATCGCTACGGTCATAAATAGCGCAATCCGGGAAAACAATTTGCAGAGCACTAATCAGCGCGGCGCGTTGGTATTCTGCCCCCGCGCTGAGCAACTGCAATACCAGGAAGTTGCCGAAGCGGTCAATAGTGACACCCGGCAGCCCATCGGATTCTCCAGCGATCAGACGGTAGCTATCCAGACCGTCCTTTTTCGCCAGCCAGTCACGCCATGTCTGCGCCTTCTGCAGACGACGGGTAAAGAAATCAATGTCGATGGATTCAGACTTATCGAACGTCCAGACGCGCGCACGGATCTGCGATGCCGGAGAGAATGCACCGCGCGCTAACCATTTACCCTGGTGGTCAACAATATCAACGGTTTCACCAAGGTTGGCTTTACCTTCCATACGTGCGACAGCACCGGAAAATACCCACGGATGGCGGCGAAGTAATGATTTTTCGCGCCCCTTGGCTAACACTAAACGAGGATAATGTGGAATTGTAGATTCAGTCATGCGGAGCAACCTCTCACAAACAGTGACGCGGGCTGGATGAAAGTACCAACCTGAAACCATTAAATAAAATGGCGCGTAGAGTAGCACAGATGATGAGGTCAATCATCAGCGTATGGCGCTGAGCGTTTCGGCACAAAACGTTATCACAGAGGCACAGTTTCTTTTATGCCCACCGTTTACATTGTTATTTCTTAATGAGAAAAAGGAAATACAATGAAAACTGTCTACTCTCTGGCTACCGCAGCCATTGTTGCGTTGAGTTTTGATGCCTCTGCAGCCTCGACGTTTCGCCTCACCAGCACCGACATACCTGCTAATCTGCAATTAACGCAAAAACAGGTATTTAAGGGATTTGGTTGCAGTGGCGACAATATCTCCCCGCAGCTGAGTTGGCAAAATCCTCCGGCTAATGCCAAAGTTTTGCCATTACTCTGTTTGATCCTGATGCGCCAACGGGCAAGCGGCTGGTGGCCACTGGAACCATCGTAAATATTCCGCCTCAGTTCCATACTCTTCCTGGTGGGGCCAGCATGGATAAGTTACCCGCTGGCGCGGTTCAGGGACGAAATGATTTCGGTTATGCTGGATTCGGTGGTGCCTGTCCTCCACCGGGCGATAAACCTCATCGCTATCAGTTTACCGTGTGGGCGTTAAATACTGATACGTTGCCAATTGACAGTAATGCCAGCGGTGCGCTGGTCGGTTTATGCTGAACAGCCATGTAATTGCCAAAGCTGAATTAACGGCTACTTACGCAAGAAAATAAAGAGGATACTCTGGTGCAGGATGTACATTTTCGCCATAACAACCTTACCACCGCGGAGGTGCGTTCCGGCCATCTGCACCGCCTGCACCGGGTAAAAACTGTTTTCTGCTGCTATTTGCCATATTACGCAAGGCAGTAAGGTCATTATTCAGGATGAAAACCGTCTTGTTGCAGGACCGGGCGAGCTGATTATCATTCCGGCGAATACGCCTCTGGAGATTATCAATCAGCCGGAGCAGGGGGCATTTCGCTCGGATTTGCTGTTGCTGTCGACGAACATCATTACCGCGTTTAAGAATAACTGGGTCGAGGATTTTCCTCCGGCAAAGCTGACGTCGCTCTGCACGCCCATGAGCAATGGACTGGCATTTATGTGGGCAAGTCTGTTGGACGCAGTACGCCAGGAGTTGCCTGCAAAATTGCAGGAGCATCAGGCGATGGGGATTATTGTTGGCGCTACTCCATGATGGTGTGGCGGGACCTCTGCTTATCGAGCGACGGTTTAATCTCACTGAACAGGTGCGACAACTTATTCTGTTATCCCCTGCTAAGCTATGGACAGCTCAGGAGATTGCCAGTCACCTGTCCATCGGGACATCAACGTTGCGCAGACGATTGCAGATGGAATCGCAAAGTTACCGGCAAATCGTTGAAGAGGTACGCATGTCCTGTGCGCTCTCTCAACTGCAATCGACCACGCTGCCGATTGGCGAAATTGCGTTACGCTGCGGCTATCTGTCAGGTTCACGATTTACCGCAAGATTTCGCCAGCATTACGGATGCCTGCCGAAACAGGTGCGTTGAGGCCTCGGTAACTGTTCTTTCATTTATGTTGATAAGGAGAACCGCAATGTCGAAAGTCTGCATCATCGCCTGGGTTTATGGCCGGGTTCAGGGGGTAGGATTTCGCTACACCACCCAGCATGAAGCGCAACGGCTGGGGTTGACCGGCTATGCGAAGAATATGGATGACGGCAGCGTAGAAGTTGTCGCCTGTGGAGAAAGCGATCGGGTAGAACAACTGATGAAATGGTTGAAAGCCGGGGGACCGCGCAGCGCCAGGGTTGATCGGGTTCTCAGTGAACCGCACAGCCCTGGCGACGAGCCAAAGGGGTTTAGTATCCGCTATTAAATACATTTCACCGGTTTTGGCAGACCAGCAATTTTAGTTGCCTGTTTAGCCGGGCCTTTCGGAAACAGGCGATAGAGATAACGGCTGTTGCCTTTTTCTTCGCCAAACTTGTTGGCCATCGCTTTTACCAGCATGCGGATAGCGGGGGGAGGTATTAAACTCCAGATAAAACTCGCGAACGAAACGCACCACTTCCCAGTGTTCAGCGGAGAGGACGATACCCTCGTTTTCGGGCGATTTTCTCCGCCAGCCGGCTCGCTCCAAAGCGTAGTATCTTTCAGATAGCCTTCGCTATCGGTCTCAATTTCATGGCCTGCAAAAATGAACATAGTGCTCTGTCGATTAAGTAAAAACCGCCCTTAGTTTAACAAATAAGGGGCGGCGTGAGAAACCTCGACCTACAGAAGAAGCTGTAGCAGATTATTGGCATTAAGCTTTTTAAGCGCATTGCATTATACGTCGAAACCTGTTTTTCGCTAATTTTGCGTCATGTGCGCAACATGTTTTACTGATTGGCGCGTTAACCAGCCTGTCGAGAACGTTAAACTCCATACCAGTCAGGCAGCAATTCAGGCTGCGTACCCGGCGGGGCTCTTTAGCAAACAGATACGCTGCATCCACGACGGCAATTCTGTCATCAATGATATATAAGGTCAGCATGGCAAAACGCTTTCGCAAATGCGTGGCCAGTGCCCAACCTTTTTCATTGCACACCAGATAAACCGTACCCGCCCAGCGCCTGGTCTCCAGTTGAAGCAAAATGTCGACCAGCGCCAGATGCGTCCTAGAGATGGAAAAGCGGCAACGCACAACGAGGGTGTCGCAGGCCAACAGCGAGCGGCGGCCATTTTAACGTGCTACTCTCCACTTGAGTTTGAGCGTTACGGCGCAGAAGGGCGTAGCGCAACCCTTCGGCATAAAAACGATTATTATCAAGAATGACGTAATTCACGGCGGCCTCTTTATAACGTACTGGGTGTGTAGATGATGCGTAGCGTGCCGATGTAATCCCCGGCGTTTTTACTGCTGGCTGCAAACGCTGGGGTTTTCAGAACAATAGGGGCAGGTACGCACAGTACGCTCTCACGTCCGCCGGGCAGGACGACCTGACGCAGATGCTGCGGATCGTTGGTACCCTGCCAGATGAGGGTTTTAACCGTTAGCGACGGTTTCGGTTGCGCCCGTAACGGGATTGGTGACAAAGACCTGATAGTCCAGACGATCCCGCGCATCGGTCTGACTTCCGCCACGTCGCCGGATTGAAAATGCTTCTTCAGCACGGTCCGTTGAGGGGAGTCCGTCGTCCTCAAACCGAAGATAAGTGCGGGGTGCTGGTACTGTTTTTGCCGTCGTAAAGGCACATATCCAGCGTATTTTCACCCTGGATTTCACTGCCACCCGGCCGCCCCGGGAAGTTGGTCAGGTTGAGGTTAACGACAGGCGTTGAGTGTGGAAATGCCGGCAGATAAATCTGCTGATTACCCGGATCGACAACCTCAATGCGTATCGTGGCCTGCCAGCTAGCAATGGCGCGATAGCCTGGACATCCGAATTGACGTCGTTGAAGTTCCCGCCGCAGTTAGCAGTATCCCATTCACGCAGGTTCTGCTTCAGCGTTGCGGTCCAGATACCCGGCAGAGCGAGCTTTTCCAGTTCGCTTTTCACGATATAGAAATCGAAGTAAGGTTCTCTGTTCCAGTTGCAACAATGTTTGTCCCTCCCGTGACAAAACTGGCATAGGTAAAGACTTTATTATTGATAAACATGTAGTGGTCACCATAGACCTTAATATCCACCGTTTTGCTGGTAAGGGCATGCGTAAAACGTAAATTGATGGCATAAGGAGCCCCCGGGTTCGCCGAGAACCAGACGGGGGCGGTCATGCAGGCACCAAAGGTGGAGTCGGTACGGGACAGACAAGTCAGGGTATTGCGCCCCCACTTTTGCGGATCGGCGGTATCATAGCCGCTCGGTTCATGAACCCAGATACAAGCTCGCGGGGGCGTCCATTGCGAATCGAAGCTGAACCGACGCTGTGTTTTCTTCCGCAGGGGGCCGCTGCCTGGGTCCGGCCCGCCACCGGCTTAAAAAAGTAAAAGATTAAGTTCTGTTCACA
>JAGDQI010000316.1:37707-68521 GCA_023653725.1 Bungarus multicinctus | reverse complement strand
CTATGGAACTAAATTGAAGCAATTGTTACATTTTGCAAGTTTGGTCTGAAGTGGACTATTACGGGGTTTTCTCTACAACGCATGTTGTACATCTTCAACATATATAAGTAATCATTTTTACTAGGAGGTTGCATCCAGCAGACTTAGATTAACATTTTTGAAAGCAATATAATGTGCTTTTTCACTCTTTTATTACAAAATATTTTCCTTTTAAAAGACAGTGACCCCAGCACAGCTTTCATTTTCTGTTGTTCTTGATTCTGTATCCCTGAAGTTACAGGGCTGTTTATCAAGTTTCAATCTGTCTGTTGTCAGTTTATTCCCCTATTCTGTTACAGGTAAGATTAAAACAGTTTGGTAGAATTGTCAACAGCAGCACACAAAGCTTTGCCTCAAGCCATAAGAGCTCTCATCAAAAGTACCCCATCTATATCTAATATTTTTATTCGAGAAGAGTTGTCAACATGGTCATATATCTGTTTGTTTGTTATATACTGTGATTCTATCAGTTTATATTTCAGCGATAGGGTAAGGGTCAAAGACCCAATGAAGCAGAGGATTATAATAAATGCGAGATAATAAATTGTTGGCTACCTAGCATAACTGTGGTGGGATTCGGGATAGTTTTAATAATGCAGGAATTTACAGATAGCTTCCGATTGCAGAAGATGCTGCAGTTGATTTATGTAGTAAAGAATCGTAAGTCAAAAATCCATATGATTGATGGGTTTCTGATTGGCAATAAATAACAGAGAGCGATTCGAAAAGGATGCCAAAACTAGTTAAATCTAATCGAATAATTCAGAGGACTGATTCATTGTGACCTGTTTAAAGGAACAATCACTATATTTAAAATATAGGATGATATAAGCAGCAACTTACATCACATTGGTCCAACGAAGAAGCCTCTCTGAAAAACCTCTGAAGACTGACAGGGAGTTACTTATGGCTTTAGGACTGCTGTAAGGATGTGATCATCTTAAAGTCCCCTTCTTCTGTTCTAGGCCCTCTTCAATCGCTTGGATTTGATGATCAAAAAATAAATTAAAAAAAACAAGCTGTAGTAACACAGGATCACAGGTCACCATATTAAAGACTGGGGAAGAAGAAAAAGGAAAGAAAAGGACAGAAGAAGAAAGAAGAAAGAAAAGAGACTGTGGTCAAGGACACTGCACTCAACCACCTATTCTATGGTAAAGTTGTAGTGTACCTGAATGGAGCCTACTAAGTGAACCAAAGTTTTAGTTAAAAGACGGAAATTGGACAAAAATATTCTGTGATTCTATCAATGTTCGCGTTTCTCTTTAATACCTAATTTTTGGTTTTAGTAATTTTTGGGGGTGGGGGGGGAGTGTTGGAATAGTGTACTATACTCACACTGGTGCTGCTCTTGAAAAAGTATCACGAAATTTCAGTGATCAAAAATGCAACAGAATTGAATAGTTGTGCAAATTGATTTGTGCACATGTTGTCGATCTTTTGTGGGAGCTGCTGGTTAATCATTGCTTCCAGTTGGAAGTCAAGGTGCTGTTCTCACCTGTTAAAGCCTTTCATTGCTTGAGGCCAGATTATTTGAAGGAATCTCTCCTTTCCCATTTACATCTACCCAAGCCCATCAGTGGGGGAGGCAAGATATGTCACGGATCCTATCTATTACAAAAGTACATCTAGTGTGGGATCAAGAAAAGAGTTTCTTTGTAGTGGCACCATCCCTTTGGAACCACCATTTTCCCTGAGATACGATTGACTCTCAACACCTTGATACTTTTTTGGAAGGCCTGAAGATGTGCTTCCGTCTATGCATTGGAGACCCAGTTGATTTACATAGACATGATCAAGTGGCTTGTGTGATTGTAATATTTACCACTCCAGGGAGGATATTGGGGGGGGGGGGTCGTTTATGGGTTTCTTACATTGTGAAATTTTAATGTTGTAAGATGTCCGTCAGAGTCACTGTGTGTGAATTGGGCAACCCATGTACATTTATTCAGTAAATACTTAAAACATTAATGCATATTAATGGGGGGGGCAATGTCCTACCTTCAATGAACCTACTTCAGCTTCAAACCATAACAGCACAAGAGCAAACAATAGATACAAACTCAAAGTTAACTTGATTGCAGGAACTACAACTTCAGCAACAGAGTGGTCAATGTCTGGAATACTCTACCTGACTCTGTGGTTTCTTCCCCAAACCCCAAAAACTTTAACCTTAGACTGTCTACTATTGACCTCACCCCTTTCCTAAGAGGTCTGTAGGGGGCGTGCATAAGCGCACCAACGTGCCTGCCGTCCCTGTCCTATTGTTTCTTTTATATTTATTTTCTTATATGTATCCATGTATTCATAACTATGTTTTACTTATACCTATTACCTTGTAAGCAATTGACAAATAAATAAATAAATATTACAAATGCCACATATATTACAATATATATTACAATATATATTACAAGCGTACATTACAAATTATACATATTTAATATTCTAAATATTAAATATTATTCAACAACCTAATTGTACAACCTGTTTAACATGTTCTCCACTTTTCATATGGTACTGTAACATTTCCTTCAGTTCGTTCATGAACACAATATCTAGCAGAATCTGTTGTTGCCTGGATATTTGACCATTTTTAAGCTACATACATTCAGATCCATTTTTATAAGGGAATGCATATTTTGATTTTATATTAGGAAAGAGTGAGATTTTAAAAATTAAAGTTCACAAAGAACTAATACAATTTTCATCATTTTCAAAGTTTTGTTGCAAAGCTGAGAGTTACCATTCTCTTTGCCCTTGTGACTAACAGCGGCATAATTTACCACATATATTAGCAGTGATATTAACACTTACCTCCATGAAATTGATAATTTATTATCAATAATTTTATTATCAATTTGGGTAAATCAAGCAACTGCTAAATGTAGTCACAGGAAGTCTAATTTTTTGATTATTTGGCAATGCCTGCCATTTGATGGCCATGTCAATGCTGATGATTATGGGACCTTAAAACTTGGAACAAAAAATCCATTTTCTCTTGCATTTCCTCTCTTTTCTGCATAGCACCACATGTGCTCTAAGTCATGTCAAGGATTCAAAGATATCTAATTCGTTTACTTCAGATTTCTTCCAAAACTTCAAGCTATCTTTATAGATTTTTATTCACTGAATTAATCATCAAAGGATAAAGCCTTTTAGGGCCACCAAATCAATAACACTGTATCTTCAATCCTTCAGAATTCTCCCATGTTTTTTTCTGATTAAAACAACCTGTCTCTTCATTTATTCAAACACTTTTCCAACATCTTATTTGTTTATAATAATAGCACAACAGTAACTTCCTCACTACCTCTCTAATAGGCCTTTGAAGGGAAAAGGGACAAATCTCAGCAGAAATCAACAAAATTTCAGGCTCAGTCCATTTGTTTGTAGGTGGCAAACCTATACATAAAATTCAAGTGCAGTTAAGTACAGAAAGTACAGATAGAATAGAATAGAATTCTTTATTGGTTATACAAGGAATTTGTCTTGGTGCAAATACTCTCAGTCAGGGGTGGGATTCAAATTTTTTAACAACTAATTCTGTGGGCATGACTTAGGTGGTGGGCATGGCTTGGTGGTCATATTATTGGCTGGGTATGGCCAACTCAATATCACTAACATCAAGGCATGCATCTCGTCTGGCTTCTCATGACTGTGGAGATGCTGCAACAGTCGTAAGTGTGAAAAATGGTCATAAGTCACTTTTTTCAGTGCCATTGTAACTTTGAATGGTCACTCCACACAAGCAAAGTACCAGCAAAGAAGGGGGAAAAAAACTCCAGAGAAATTGCAGAGACAGGAAGTCTAATCCTGCCAAGAATGTAATAAGGGTTAACGGAGAGGCAGTTTCTGTAAGCAGCACCAGAATCTTTCCTTCCTGCCTTCCTTACAGGATTAGGCCAGTAATTTCTTCTAACAACTGGTTCTCCGAACTGCTTAGAATGTTAACCGGTTTTAGCGAATAGGTGCAAACTGGTAGAATCCCATCCCTGCTCTCAGTATACATAAAAGAAAAGATACATTCATCAAGAGTCAAGAATCATAAGGTACAACATGTAATGATAGTCATAGGGTACAATCAACAATCAAATCATACTAGGAAACAGTCAATATAAATCGTAAGGATATAAGCAACAAAGTTACAGTCATACAGTCACAAGTGGGAAGGGAGGGGCAATAAGGAGTGCTGAGAAAATTAACAGTAATAGTACTGCAGACTTTGTAATAGTTGAACAGTGCTGAGGGAATTATTTGTTTAGCAGAATGATGGCTTTTGGGAAAAAAAACTGTTCTTGTGTCTAGTATAAATTTGACTTGATTTTCCCATTAACAAGTAAAGGTACATTTTGAAAAGGGCGTGAAACGTACAAGAGAGTAGGAATGAATCTGAATAGAATTGTGCAAATATGAAAAACACGTAAACTCAAGAATTTATAAATTGCTGTTAAAATATAATACAGAACAAGTTACAGAATGTAGTTTCAGATGGATGCTAAATTTTGGGGACAACATTGGCATGAATATTTCCACCCAAGAAGCAACTCTGGACCAATTGAGGCCTACCTTTAGATGGAATTCCCTAAAATATATCTATCTGGATATCTACAACATGGGGATACATTTCAGCTGCAGATGAAAACGATACAGCGAGCAAATACTGAGGTGGTAGTACATGTCTAACAGATAACAGATAAGCAGAGTTGGAAGGGACCTTATAGGTCATCTAGTCCAACCCCTCGCCCAAGCGGGAGACCCTACACCATTTCTGACAAATGGCGGTCCAATCTCTTCTTGAAAATCTCAAGTGATGGCGCTCTCACAACTTCCGAGGGCAAGCTGTTCCATTGGTTGATTGTTCTCACTGTCAGAAAGTTTCTCCTTATTCAGAAAGTTTCTCCTTATTCATGTCCCTGCAATCCCTCTCAGTTCTGACCTGATTTACCCTGGCACAAGCAGATACCAATATACTGTAGTCCATTTATTACATAGCTTCTCCATGGGGATGAAGGGAGAGTCCAGACTGGTTATCTCTAGTCTTCTAGCTCTGCAGACCGAGTTGAAACAACTGAGGACACACCCCCTGTCACCGTCCCCAGTTCTTCACTCGGTCTCAGTGTGTTCAGACCACTTCTTTGAGGCTCTGACTAGCTAGAAGTTTAGAAGAATTTCACCCCCTGGACTAGAGTATTTTCTGCAAGGTTCAGGTTTGTTAGCTAGCTGGTTTTTTCCAGCTAGCCTTTTGAATTTCGCATTTTTTTCCTTTTTCTTGAATTTAATTTAATTTTTCTATTTTTAAAAATAATTATTTTTCCTGGGGGACTGGGTTTTTTTTTGGAAATTTTGTGCCCTTTTGTAGGCTACCCTGTGAGTCCGTGTGGCCTGGGCTGGGGTCGGGAGTCTGTGGCTTCTCTGAACCGTTTTTCTCCCGCTTTTGCTTCACTTTCATTTTCAGGAAGGAAGCACTTTGCCGCAAGGTGCCTTTTTTGCGCCTTTTTTAACGGAGGCGGCCACGTTGGGGACAATCTTGCAGTTTAACTCCAGGATTGTCCCTTGGAAGGGGTTTTTGGCCATCAGGAATTTATTCCTGGACCCCTACCAGTCCTCAGGGCATCGAGGCAGCGACGTTGCTATGTAAGCCTGCCAGGATTTAAGGTGCAGCCAGCTCCAGGCTCTCAAGCCTCTGTTCATTCAGGCCTTGTTTCGATTCTGGCAGTCAGCCATTTTTTCTTTTGGGCGGGCTCTTATCCAGCCTAGAGTTTTTTTCTGACTCTATTTTTTGCGGATCACAGAGCTGGGCTGAGCTTCCCATTCGGGTCGTTTAACCTCCTGAAATGCTGGACAGCGGCTGTGGCTTAACTAACAGCTCAAGCCGGGAATAAAAAAACCTTTTTCCTTTCTTTTTGTTTTGTTTTTCTTTTCTGTTTCTTGTCCCTTTTTTGGGGACAGTTACTTTTGAAAATTCAAGATGGCCGACCGGGAAGCTGATCTAGATTTATCACTTCCTCAAGATGGGCACAGAGAAGGCTGCCAAGGGCTCCTCCAAGCCCAGATCTGCTAGTCTGGAGGCAGCAGCTAAGATCAGAACTAGGGTCTTAGCCCCCAAAAGATCCTCCAGGGCTGAGAATAGACAGGCCAGGCGTAGGCAGAAGGCCATAGACAAACAGTTTGATAGGGCTGCAAAAATCCAGTAGGCTAGATGACTCAGCCTCCCAATTTTTGGCTTCACCAGAAGACAGGCAGCCAGAACAACGGCCTGATAGGCAGCACTTGACTGCATGGTCTCCGGGGGGCTCAAGTGCTCAGGATTTGCAGGGCAACCTCCAAATTGAAGCTGAAGCATCTCATTCCTTCTCTGAGCCTTCCCAGGGGTTTTTGATGGAGGGGTCTGCCTTTCAGACCACCAACCGATCCAGACAGGTGCCTGCAGCTACCTTTACTCCTACAGCTGCGGGTTTACGGCCTGAGGAGACCCAGGTTCTAGAACTGCCATCTCTCATGAGGGCTTGGATTTCTCAAACTATAAGGCAAGAATTACAGGCAGAGGTCGGCCACCTTCGTCAGCTGGCTCTACTTGATGATGCCAGAAGTGATTTCCCAGACCAGGGACAGGCCATGATGGATCAACCTTCCCGATTCAGGGAGCGCTCGACATCGCCTTCTGAGTACAGCCAATTTTATGGACCAGAGAGGGATCTTCCTCCAGACAGGGACTTTTCAGATGCTGAGTCGGAGGTTGTCGGTTCCTCTCCCTTTAAAGGTCTTTTCCAGCCAGCTCTTCAAGACTCTGCTGGTTAAGGCCAAGGCTACTACTAATCTTCAAAAGGACACGGTAACTCAAGATCTTCCCGTGGAAGGGGATGATCAGGAGGTCTTCCTGTGGTGGATGCTGTACCTGTGCCCCAGATGTTTCTGGACTTGATAAAGAAGCAGTGGGAGAACCCGGGATTGTATATCCGCCCCACTGGATCTGAGACTACTTTATTTAATGTAGACAAGGTCTTTTTGGACACTATGGAGATGCCAAAGATAGATGGCCCAGTGGTAGCCTTAGCCTTAGCCTCTTCTGTTATCCCTCCTGATGAGGAAGATGTCTTGAAGGCAGAGGACCGGAAAGAGGACATGGCGCTCCGGAGAGCTCATCAGGCTGACGCCTGGGCCATCAGAGCATCAACTACTGCCTCTTTCTTCACCCGGGCATTATTGAGGTGGCTGAAACAGCTTCAGGGGAGAATCCCATCTGAGGATCTCAGACTGCATCAAGACCTGAATAAGATTATGGCTGCGGCTCAATTGACTGCTGATGCCACCTTGACCTCAGCCAAATTCGCGTCCCGAGCCCTGACTTCTTCCATTTCTGCTCGTTGGCTTCTCTGGTTGAGAAATTGGCAGATGGATGGCAGGACCAAATGGAAGCTGGCATCTGCTCCTTTTAAAGGAGAGAAGCTTTTTGGAAAGGCTTTGGACCCCTTTTTAACGGAGACCAAGGACAAAAGAAAGATCCTTCCTTCTCAAGGAAGGCGCTTTGATTCCAGGGCTTCACCTTATTATAGGAAGCCCTCCTTCAGGCAGGGGGAAGCTGGGGCAGGCTTTTCCCATCAATCTAAGCCCTTTTTCCAGAGATCATTTCCACAGGCCGATAGACAGGCCTCCTCAGCCAGAGGGCGACAGAGGCAGGAGGACAGGAAGGCCTTTAGAGGCTCCAATAGACCCTTTAGACGCAACAAATGATGCCCAACCCACAGTTCCCATAGGGGGACATCTGGGTCTGTTCTGGTAAAGGTGGGAACGGACCACAACAGACGCTTGGGTCCTGTCCACTTTAAGGTCAGGTCTCTCCCTAGAGTTCCTTCCCCCCCCAAAAGGTCTTTCTCTGCTGTCCAGTTTCCAAGGTTCCGGCCAAGAGGGATCTCATGGAATCGGCAATCCGTCATCTTTTGGAGATTCGAGCCATACAGCCGGTTCCAGTGGATCAGGAAGGACAGGGTTTCTATTCAATTTTATTCGTGATTCCGAAGGCCTCGGGGGGATGGAGGGCAATTCTCAACCTCAAAGGGCTCAACAGACACCTAGTTTATCGCAGGTTCAAAATGCACTCCCTCCACTCCATTCTTCAGGGTCTGCGGGAGGGAGATTTTTTGGCCTCAATAGATTTAACAAAAGCCTACCTTCACGTGCCCATTCACCCCAAACACCGTCAGTTTCTGAGGTTTTGCTACGGCAGCTGTCATTTCCAGTACAGGGCTCTTCCCTTTGGCCTGTCATCGGCCCCTCGCACCTTTACCAAGCTTCCCTCAGGGCCTTGCCCATAAGGATCCAGTGTTATTTGGATGATATCCTGATAGCATCCTGTTCCCGTCATCAGGCGGAGGAGGATTTGGTTTCAGCTATCAGGATTCTTCGAGAGCACGGTTTCTCAATAAACCTGCAAAAGTGTCACCTAGTACCGTCGACTCGGCTTCTGCATTTGGGAACGGTCATAGACACCTTGACAGGGCAGGTTTTCCTCTCTCAGGAACGTCGAGATCGTATCAGGGAAGTATCTTCTCTGATCCTGGCTACCAGAAAGGCACCGATCATCTTGCTGTCTCAACTCCTCGGCAAGATGATCTCGTGCATCGGGATTGTTCCTTGGGCCAGATTCCATGCTTGCCCTCTCCAGTGGTTTCTGCTACCTTATCAGAGGTTGAACAAGGGCGACTCATCAGAGAGAGTTTGCGTTCCCCTGTCTGTCCGTCAGTCTCTATGTTGGTGGCTGTCCAAGGCCACGAATCAGGGTTGCCTGTTCAGGGAGTCTCAGAGGATTACCATAACAACAGATGCCAGTCTGTCTGTCTGGGGGGCTCACTTGGGAGTTCTGGTGACACAGAGGATGTGGTCCCGAGAGGAGCTTGCTCACAATATCAATTGGCTAGAGCTCAGGGCGGCCCATCTAGCTCTAAAAGATCTAAGAGAGCAGGTGGTGGGAAAACATGTCCTTCTCCTCACAGACAATGTGGCTACTAAGGCCCACATAAATCGACAGGGGGGCACTCGCTCCAGGCAGTTGATGCAGGAGGCGACTCGTTTGTGCAGATGGGCGGAGAGGAACCTTTTGTCCCTGCAAGCGGAGCATATTTCAGGGGTATCCAATGTGAGGGCAGATTGGCTGAGCAGTGCTTCGGTGGACCAGACGGAATGGCGTCTTCATCTCAGCCTGTTTCAGGAGATGACGAGGCGATTCGGTCTTCCGCTCATGGACCTCTTTGCTTCCCCAGAGAACGCTCAGCTTCCGAGGTTCTTGTCTCGGTTCCCAGCTCAGGGAGCAGAGGTGGTCGATGTCCTCAGGTGCAGGTGACCCCTGGGTCTGTTATATGCCTTCCCTCCTCTTCCCCTGATTCCGGGGACAATCAGGAAAGTGTTGTTAGAGAGGGTGGAGGTGCTCTTGGTGGCCCCTTATTGGCCCAGGCGACCTTGGTTTGCCGATCTGATGGGTCTGTCAATTGCCAGGCCTTGGAGGATTCCCCTGCACAGGATATCTCTCAGCCAGGGTCCAATCGAACATCCAGACCCAGCCTGGTTTTGTCTAACCGTCTGGCACTTGAGCGGGGGATTTTGAGGTGGCAGAATTTTTCTCCTAAGATCATTCAGACCATTCAGGCAGCCAGAAGACCTTCCACAGTCAGAATATACAATGCGACTTGGAAGGTTTTCTGTCGGTGGTGCGCTTATCATCAGCTGGATCCTACTGCGGTTTCTATCGCTGATGTTTTAGAATTTTTGCAGCATGGGTTGGATAGAGGTCTCTCCCCCAATACCTTGAAGAGGCAGGTGGTAGCCTTGGCATCGGTGAGTTCGGTTAGGGGATATGCTGTCTGGCACAACATCCTAGAGTTAAGGCTTTCCTTAGAGGAGCCTCGAATTTGAGGCCTCCGGTTGTCCACTGTTATATCACCTGGGATTTACCTAAGGTTTTGCAGGCCCTGACTTCTTTTCCTTTTGAACCCTTGCGTGAGGTCAGCTTTAGTTTGCTGTCTTACAAGGTGGCTTTTTTGGTAGCCATTACCTCGACTAGGCGCATCTCGGAGTTGGCAGCCCTATCCATTAGACAGGATTTATGCATTTTCCACACAGAGAGGGTGGTTTTGAGGTTGGACCCTTCCTTTCTGCCCAAAGTGAACTCCTTATTTCATCGTTCACAGGAGTTAATTTTGCCTAACTTCTGTCCGGGGCCTTCCCACGCACTGGAGAGAAAATGGCATACCTTGGATGTTAGGAGGGCTCTCCGTATTTACATCAAGAGAACTTCTTCCCATAGGAAGACTGAGGCCCTGTTTGTTTCCTTTCAGCTGTCATCTCTGGGATGCAGAGTAACATCTTATACAGTAGGTCGTTGGCTTCGGACTTGTATAGCCAAAGCCTATGAGGCGCAGAGTCTTCCGGTTCCCGGGAATATCACTGCACATTCGACCAGGAGTGCTGCGACCACGGCTGCCTGGGCTACTCAGGCTTCAATTCTGGACATTTGTAGGACAGCAACTTGGTAGTCGCTAACCTCGTTTATTAGGCATTACAAAATTGATTCATTTGCCTCGGCTGAGGCTGCTTTTGGTAGGCGAGTCCTGCAGGGAGTTCATACAGCAGTGGGGACCTCCGACCTCTCCAGTTCCCTCCCATAGGACTGCCGTCAGCTAGCTTTGGTAGGTCCCAGTCTGGACTCTCCCTTCATCCCCATGGAGAAGGGGCGTTGGTCTTACCTGAACGCTTCTTCTCGGGGGGAATGAAGGGAGAGTCCAGTCCCGCCCGGTAGTCTGTCAGGTCGGATGGGGTAGGGATGTCACCCCCTTTTTTTCGCAGGAGCTGCCTTGATGTTGGTTTGAAGGCAAGAAGCAGATGATTTCACTTCAACGTCGTTCAGAACTGGGGATGGTGACCAGGGGGTGTGTCTTCAGTTTTTTCAACTCGGTCTGCAGAGCTAGAAGACTAGAGATAACCAGTCTGGACTCTCCCTTCATTCCCCTCGAGAAGAAGCATTCAGGTAAGACCAACGCCCCTTTTCAGCAACAGACAGCCCTCCAGTGGTGCCAATAAAGCTCCACCCCACTTTAACTGACAGCAGTCATCCACACATCATACCACCTGATTCCACAAACTAGGTCCAAGGCTGCCCCACTGAGGCAAGAAGAGAGTCTGCAGTCCATAAACAAGGTTCGGAGTCCACAAGCAAGATCCCAAATTCAAAGCAAAATCAAAGTTCAGGGTACGCAAAACAAGATCCGAGGTTCAGAAAAATACAAAGCGAAGTCTGAGATCCACAAGCAAAGGTCAGGATTCTCAAAGCAAGATCCAAGATTCAGAGTCCACAAAGCAGAAACACAACCCAAGAGTACTCTGAATCAGAGTTCACAAAAGCCAGGGAAGTGCACACCAAAGCAAACATTCCCAGCAAATGCACCTTCCCTCTGCGTCTGGCTAAATCACCCCACACCAGGTATTCCTTGTGAAAAGGGGTGGGGCTGCTTCCTCTTGAGCAGCCTCGCAGACCTTCACTGTGCTTTCCTCCATTCTGCTCTCCATGCCCACGAATCGGACGGAGGAGGTAGCTGTTCCTGGTTGAAGGTGATCTGTTGCCTTTTCTTTGCTACTGGCCTTTGATCATCTGCTTTTCTTAGGGCAGGCAGTTCTCCATCCGGTTGACCACTTCCCCCAATGCTGAATAGACCTGGAATTGCGCCATCCTCAGGCCCCGGGCTCTGGGCATTCCCAGGGAAACATGCGCCCCCTAACGGATAGTCCTTACTCCAGCTCCTCCTCCTGCTTTGAACTAATGGGGCCCCCTTTCCAACGGGGCCATCACACACTCATGTGTTCTTACAGGATGTGGCTGAGTTTCACATTCAGTTTTACAGAGTAATTTTTATAACTCCTTTCCAGAAAATGGGAACTGAAGTGATACCAAATCAGTCAGACAATCCAATGGAATGTTCCTGACATTTGATACGTTTGAACCAATAAATGGAAAAAGGGAAGATATGAATCCCAGGCAAGACATCAGAAGCCTTTTTAAGTTGCCAACATTTGCAACCATTCTTCTGTGTGTCTGTATGCGAATGTGTGATATAACCTTCCTAGGGAGATGCTCTTAAAAAGAGCCTAGACTCAAATTGTCAGGACAGTAAGAAGTTGCCTAAAAAAATTATCTACCTACCTATCTATCAAACCATTATCTCAGATGCAGGGAGAGTCAGATCAATGGCTACGATGTGGAGATACTCAAAATTGCTGAACAAGACTTTTTACATTCAGAGGCTTGCTGATATAATAATTCCGCCCATCACATAATGCCTTCGTCCCACCACTTTCCCTGCCCCCAAATTTTATATAGTCTGATGTATAAGAGAGGAGTGGTTGATCTTTGTGACTTGCAGCTCGATTGACCTCAAGACTTTGCCTCTGCTTGGCTTACCTTTGCATTCGTTTCATTATTACATCCTTAACGATGATGTGAAATGAATGTAACTTTTGGTCACGTGAGTAGCTGAACTGCTCATGTGATATTTTCTTGAACAAAGCAGCTTTTTCCTGCCTGGCGTGGTACAAACGTGGGGGCAAATTTAAACGGGAGAGGAGGAGAGATATATAATGCCATGATTGGGTGATTTTTGCAATCATAATTGAAATTTTACCGTATATGAATGTTACTTTCTGATGTCATTAAGTTCTAACAATTCCTTCCAGGCATAAGAATAATCTCAGTAATGGGTTGTTCTGTAAGGGGAGGGCTATTTTTTTTTTACAGCAATGATTTTACACGCTCATCCAAATCCCTACATGCCAAGGGAAAAAGATTGACATCAGTTCCCCCCAGCTCTCTGCATTTACAAGGGCAAAGCTGTGTGGTACGTTGCTTTTGACTTGGTACATAGTTTCTAGAGTGTGGGGTTTCTTTTTTTAAATGTATCAATATGCAGCAAACATCATGCGTCAATTCCCATAGTTTTAAAAATATTTTGGTCCTTACCAAAAAGAGTGCTCGCAGAAGAGAGAAGGCCATCAATTTTCTGCAGGGATGGGGTTCAATTTTTTTAACAACTGGTTCTGTGGGCATGGCTTAGTTGATGGGCGTGGCTTGGTGGTCATGTGACTGTGTGGATGTGGCTTGGTGGTCCTGTTATTGGCTGGGCATAGCCAACTCAATAACACTCACATCGAGGCATGCATCTCCTCGTCTGGCCTCTCATGACTGTGAGGATACTTCAACAGTCGTAAGTGTGAAAAATGGTCATAAGTCACTTTTTTCAGTGCCATTGTAACTTTGAATGGTCACTCCACACAAGCAAAGTACCAGCAAAGGAGGGGGAAAAAACTCCAGAGAAATTGCAAAGACAGAAAGTCTAATCCTGCCAAGAATGTAATAAGGGTTAACGGAGAGGCAATTTCTGTAAGCAACACCAGAATATTTCCTTCCTGCCTTCCTTACAGGATTAGGCCAGTAATTTCTTCTAACAACCTGTTCTCTGAACTGCTTAGAATGTTAACAACCGGTTCTAGCGAATAGGTGTGAACTGGTAGAATCCAACTCCTGGTTTTCTGACTTGCAAGCTAATCTGGACATACCATATTGTGTGGAAGAGGAAAATGTATTTGGTCCTCCTTTATGTTTGGGAATAAGAATCGGGTGGGATTCTACTGGTTCTGTCCACCTCTGTAGAACCGGTTGCTCCGAAGAGCAGCAGACATAGAACTGATTCTATGTCTGCTGCTCTTTTGGCCCATCCACCCTCCCGGGCTCTTATCTGACCTTTATTTCCTGCTTTTTCAACCGCAGCTGCTTTGCATGACATGTAAAATCACCGAACTGGTAGTTACACCAGTCGGATCCCACCCTTGATAAGAATAACAAAGACGCTGACGCTGATGATGTCATTATGGAATTATAATGAAGAAGCAATAGTAAAAAGAGAAAGTTTAAAAGTCAATCCCCGATAATACAGCAGTGAATTATGTGTGAAGAACTCACAAAGCTCACAAAGGATTACAATATATCATCTTTTGACAGATAAGTAGGTGGGATATTGGTTTTCTTGCATTTTCTTTTCTATTTTTTTATTTGTTCATCTTATCTTTTTTTACACACCATGCTAGTCTCTCCCATCTCAAGTACAAATTTCTTAAACCATGCTCCGCTGGATTTTTTCCATTTCTAATATGTTAAGGGTCAAAAGAATCACGACCTGTTGGAGAGATTTTATCTACTGGGTATGTTCATGTGAAAAAGCAGATTTTGGAGGTTATACGCAATGTTTTATAATCCATGCTAAGGAAAATCATTTTTAAGGAAATAGTTGTTTTGCTCCTATTATGTGTACAATAAAAAATAATTTGATGAATTGAAATGGTGCAATTAGAAGATTCAAGCCACTACATTACACAATAATCTCAATTTGGATTGGGAAGAAAAGGGTTAGCAGCTTTTTGTAAATAAACATTGGGAATTTATTCTACTCCTCAAAATACAATCACAGAGTAGTCGCTTCTTTTAAGGAAGGATCAGGAATTAACCCAACTATGCTTTGCCCCATCAGCCAATGAAATAAGCAGGCAGCAGAATGGCTGGAATGGAATTCAGATTTCTGGATTCCATATGCTTTAGAATGTAAACCAGGTGGGAGATACTATTTTATTCTCCAGTAACTAAAATTCAGCAATATGGTTTTGGATGGCTGAGGTTTATCGTTTATTAAATTAATTCAAAGATAGCCCACAAATGTTATATTCTAGAATGCATGTAAAGTCCATTATTTCCCTTCTTTCATTATGTAATAATCTCTGTGGTTGTAATTTTTCTGATAGAACGTATTCCTCATCCTTGTTTTCTTTTGCTGAACTATTTAGCAACATCATCCACAAGAGGGCTCTGAGCAAGCTAGACCCATCTCTTCTATGTGTATGTTTATCAGAAAATAAAATACAAGCTAAATAGTCAAGACCTTGTTGAGGATCCAAACTTTGTCAAGGACCTTGGAGTACTCATCTCAAATGATCTAAGTGCTAGAGCCCACTGTAACTACATAGACAAAAAGGCATTAAGAGTTGTTAATCTAATCCTACGTAGCTTCTTCTCTGGTAATATCACACTACTAATTAGAGCATACAAAACATTTGCTAGACCTATACTTGAATACAGCTCATCAGTCTGGAACCCACATTACATATCTGATATTAACACGGTTGAGAAAGTCCAGAAATATTTCACAAGAAGAGTTCTCCGCTCCTCTACTCATTGCAGAATACCTTATGCCACCAGACTTGAAACGCTAGACCTAGAAAACCTAGAACTACGCTGCTTCCGGTCCGATCTAAATATAGTATATAAAATCATACATTGCAATGTCCTACCTGCAAATGAATACTTCAGCTTCAATCATAACAATACAGGAACAGACAATAGATACAAACTCAAGGTTAACCGCACCAAACTTGATTGCAGGAAATACAACTTCAGCAGCAGAGTGGTCAATGTCTGGAATACTCTACCTGACTCTGTGGTTTCTTCCCCAAACCCCAAAAACTTTAACCTTAGACTGTCTACTATTGACCTCACCCCCTTCCTAAAAGGCCTGTAGGGGGCATGCAAAAGCGCACCAATCGTGCCTACCGTCCCTGTCCTATTGTTTCTTTTTATTTTTCTTATAAGTATCTCGTGTATTCAAAACTATATTTATTCTTATACCTGTATCTTGTAAGCGATTGACAAATCAAATAAATACTAAAAAAATAAATACTAGGTAACGTCCAAGCATGTATAAAAAAAATAGGATTTGCATTCTGGTGCCAGGTTGATCATTTTGTCCATTTAACTCTTCCACCCCAACAGCTATGTTATTCTGCATAATCAGAATTAAGATTTATAGATTACAATTCGCCACATCCAGAGACACCAGCTAGAAGAAGTGTATCCTAAGATGTAACGAATAAAGTCAGAGTAGCACCTACTGATGCAGCAAAGTAGGTCTCTCATCATAACCCAGATATTTTAAATTTGATCTTGTCCTCTGTTCCTTAGAAATGGCAGTAAGTAATGTTGCAAAACTTTGGGAAAGCTACCCAAGACTAAATGCCTTTACATCAATTGCACTCGTGTCAATCTAGGATCAACACCATGCTACAGTTATCTCCCAGCGTTGAACTTGTGTTGCAGTTCTGATTAACTTCCAGCACAGCTTCATTTCGGCTTAGGAGGAAGTGTTGTAACAATCACTTGGCAGCATTAAATCTGGAGCTCAAGAAGGCAGTTTCTATTTGGTGAGATCTTTGCCTCATCTTCATTCCCTTCGTTTCCCATTAAAATTCAGGGACCAGGGAATCTTACCACCATTCCATTGTGTTTCTAAATGCTCCCAATGCTGCAAAATAAATAAATAAATCCCAAATGCAACAGGACAGTGGCAAAGATAGGGACAAGCTTCTTTTTTGGTCTTCCCTCCTGCTCAACTGGTAGGAGTGTTGCGTGACTTATGGGGGAACACCAAACATTGTGAGAATGACAATAGTGAGGACACTTAGAGCACAGCATCAAACCGTTCCTGTGGGATAAAGTTAACAATTGTATAGAAATGTCCTTCCAACTGCCTTCCCAACCTGATGGCCTTGAAATGCGGTAGGACATTTTTCAAAATTTCTCAGCCAGCAATATCAACATAGCTACATGGTGCTGACCTATTTTACTAACTACTTGGCCTTCCCAAAAAATCTTATTTTGCTGTAAGTTTTCTACCCCTCCTCCCACTGGGAGTGGTAAATTAGTTTCATAGCTAAGCTTTGTCACATTTTATTGCTGTTTCTCTCATTCTGCCTCCACTTTCTCGAGGGAAAAATAAACCACAGGACATTTGGCAAATCATTGCTTTCAGATTTCACTCTAGAAACTGAATATTGGTCTCAACTGTCTCTGCTTCAGCTTGGCTGCTTCTAGGGAAGTGGCTTTCTAAAAGTAGTGGCTTCAAGAGAGGCGTGTGACTATAATTGATTTGCCAGAAGTTCAGTTTTGACAGCACTTTCTTGGCTGTTGAATTTCTGATCTTTTTAAACCAAAATTAATACAGAGAAGAAAATACAGGTAGTCCTTGACTTATGACAACTGCACCCAAATTTTCCATTGCTAAGCAAGACAATTATTGAGTTTTGACCCCATTTTAGGATCTTTCTTGCCACACTAGTCAATTGAATTGCAGTTGTTTTTAGTTAGTATCATGGTTGTTAAGTGAATCTGTCTTCCCCAGTGATGTTGCTTGTTTAAATATATCTCAAAAGGTGATTGTTAAATATTCAATGATGCCTCATAAATATTCATGTATGCTGCATGTAAAGTAGAGTCTGATGTCAGACTCCACTCATTGGTTCAGCCACTGGCGGGAATAACGAAGCCTCATCAGTGGCTGAAATGTTGGACAGCGCCGGCCACGGCTTGCGCCTTTTTCCCCTGCACTTTAAAATAAAGAGTTATCCTGCAACCCTCTGGTCCTGCTCCTTCCTTTTCATGCCCATTTAACAGTGATCACATGACCATAGGACACTGCAACAGTCATAAATATGAGCCATTTTCCAGGCTTCTAAATTTTAATCACATGACCATTCATAAATATAAAAACCATTCATAAATAGAGAGAGGTGTGTGTATGTGTAATTCTGTAGATAAAGCATCAAACGTTTGTCAGAAACTATTCATTGCATCCCACAACAAGAACCTCTTACCATCTCTTCATAGAATAGAATAGAAAAGAATAGAATAGAATACTTTATTGGCCAAGTGTGATTGGACACACAAGGAATTTGTCTTGGTGTAAATACTCTCAGTATACATAAAGAAAAGATACATTCATTAAGAATCAAGAATCATAAAGTACAACACTTAATGATAGTCCTAGGGTACAATCAACAATCAAATCATACTAGGAAACAGTCAATATAAATCATAAGGATACAAGGGACAAAGTTACAGTCCTACAATCACAAGTGAGAGGGGATGGGTGATAAGGAGTGATGAGAAGATTAGCAGTAATAGTAGTGCAGACTTTGTAATAGTTGAACAGTGTTGAGGGAATTATTTGTTTAGCAGAGTGATGGCTTTCAGGAAAAAACTGTTCTTATGTCTAGTTGTTCTGGTGTGCAGTGCTCTACAGTGTCGTTTTGAGGGAAGGAGTTGAAACAGTTTATGTCCGGGATGTGAAGGGTCTGTAATATTTTCACAGCCCTCTTTGACTCGTGCAGTATACAGGTCCTCGATTGAAGGCAGGTGGGTAGTAATTGGTTCACTGGTTGAAACTGAAACACAGAGGTGGATTGTGTACCAAGACTCATATAAACAAGTCTAAAAGAGAATGGAAGAATATTGTTTTGAAATGGCCAAATAAAAAACGCTCCAAAATGAGTAGGTCCTAGTAGAAGCATTTTGTAATGGAAGAATGGACTACAAAGCAATGTGACAGTTTGAATACTTATTACAGAAAACATTTGGTTATAATTATCTCCACTGAAAGATAATCACTTACAGAATTTAGGGAGACAAATACTGACTCATTGCATGTTGGATAAAGCTCTGATATCCACATTAATTTCAGTGGCAAAATTATGGAAAAATCCAAAATAATATATATAAAACTTTTTCCAAAGAACTATAGTTGAATTGGCTTATTTTTTAAGTTTGTTACAATTAATGTACAGACCTAAAATGTAGATTCTGTATACTGACATCGTTGTTAATTACATCTTGTAACATCAGTTTTCCTCCGAGAGCATCATTTTAGCCTCACAGAAATCTAATGAGTCATTAAAAATAAAGATATTGATTTGCCAAAGGCTAATCTGTGAACTTCAGGGTTAAGCAGAATTGTCTGGCCACTAACTAGAGCATACAAAACAATTGCTAGACCAATACTTGAATACAGCTCATCAGTCTGGAACTTGCATTACATATCTGATATTAACACAGTGGAGAAAGTCTAGAAATATTTCACAAGAAGAGTTCTTCACTCCTCTAATCATTGCAGAATCCTTATGCCACCAGACTTGAAATTCTAGATCTAGAAAACCTAGAACTATGCCGCCTCCGGTTTGATCTAAGTATAGTACATAAAATTATATATTGCAATGTCCTACCTGTCAATGAATACTTCAGCTTCAACCATAACAATACAAGAGCATACAATAGATATAAACTCAAGGTAAACCACACAACTTCAGCAACAGAGTGGTCAATATCTGGAATACTGTACCTGACTCTGGTTTCTTCCCCAAACCCAAAAACTTTAACCTTAGACTGTCTACTATTGACCTCACCCCTTTCCTAAGAAGTCTGTAGGGGGCGTGCATAAGCACACCAACGTGCCTACTGTCCCTGTCCTATTGTTTCTTTTTATTTTTCTTATATGTATGCATTTCATGTATTCATAATTATGTTTATACTTATACCTGTTATCTTATAATCGGTTGACAAATAAATAAATAAATGTTCACTTGAGAATGCTGCCTCAGTTCAAAAGCAACTGGGGAACTCTGCGATCCTACAACGCCTGCTTCATTCATAAGCTATTTTATTTTCTGGCTCAACTATGATGCATCCGAAGTCGCAGTAAATTTAGTCTTTTTACTGTTTCTTTTTTGTGAATCTTAAGAGTAGTCTGTTTCTCTGTTTGCAGGAACCATGACTTCTGGATTCCTGATCTTTCAAGGAGAAAAGAGGTTTGATGCCCTTTCAGGTCCCTTTTGAAGGAACTGTTTTGAAGGAACTGTTGGAGCTACGTCCTTCTTTCATCTCTTTATCTCCTTTTTTACTTGGCCATGGCCAAAGAAATGTAGACAGCATGAAGTAAGAATGTAGGCATGTGTAATTGTAAGCAATGAATTGGATTAATTACCTTTCTCCTTTGTGTGGAATAAGATGAGACTATTTTTGTTACAATACCTGTCCTTGCTCTCAGGGTTTTATGATCAGAAGACAATTACAGATTTGTTTTCAGTCTGCTTTGGAGGAATGGCAATGGTAGTGTATGGAAGTATCTTCTATTTTAGTATGTGCTTCCATCTTCAGAAATGATGGCAAATATTTGTTTAAAAGGTGAAAGTTCATTAAAGAAAATCTGATTAATCATGTTGTATTCAATTTCCTGTTCACATTATGTACTCAATCATCTCAGTTTATACACCATCCAGACTGAAATGTGGGTGACAATGGTTTATTGAAAAATAAGTATCTAGTTTCGAAGGCATTTTCTGTAATCAATAGGACACTGGATTCCACACGAATGCAAACCTGTGAAAGTATTTGTCTTTCCATGCAAATAATCCAAATTAGTACAAACTTGCAATGGTTTTCTTCCCGGAGAGCTTTTGGGGCTTCCCCCAAAGAATCCTGTGTGTTATGATTTAGAAAAAGTGCTAAATTCTTTTGTATTTCCTTCCTACCATTCCCAGAGTTGCCAAGAATGAAAGCTATGAAGTGATTAAATCAGTTTAAGTCTGTCCACGTAATTCCCGCTCTTACCCCAGCAACACAAAATGCCTTTGCATAAAGCTGTATTTTTCTTGCTCCCCTACGTACCAAATTTACTTTTATAGACAAAGGGAAACCCAAGTAGGTACATTAAGCATGCAGAGTTGTTTATTTTTCCTCGTAAAAGTCAAAAAACGGTGATAAGAATGTTATTATTGCATACCACAAACTCCCATTTTAAGTCAGCAGGAACCAAGTGACTGAGAATGGCAAGAAGCCATTTGATCGTTTACTACTAATTTGCAAATTTATGAAGCAAATCCCCTGTACCTGGTGATTAGTCCCATCAGCAGCAATTCTCATGCCATGAAAATAGAGGCAAAAACATACATACACTGTAGCTTTCTCTGCATGACCGGCTGAGCTTTCTGAATCACAGCCCAAAAATAATGCCCTCCATTGAAACAAACTAGTTTTGTGATACAGACAGACAAAAGCTAGCAAAAATTTTCAAGTGCCCCAGTCAAACAGAGTCTAAAATTAAATGGATTTTTGATGGGAGGGCATCCTGTTCACATCATTTCGGGCATGTTAGACTCTTAGACAACCCTCTACAAAATCAGAAACAGTCAGAAAGGTTAAGAGAGTCCACCCTGTCTAATGAAATGGAACCTAAGATTCTGATGTGCTGATTTTTAACGTTACTGATTACTGTACAGAAGCCGGAAAGAAGAACCGTTTATGGGCCCACCCATCTGATCGCTAGTTTGCACCATACCTATAATCAGAACGAGCAACACCTGTGAATGAATGAAAGGACACAGATGCTGTACTTTTGTCACTGAAGGATAAGGGATTCATTAAGTTGAGATTCTTCACTTTCATTGTTAGACAATTTACTTTCTGAACAAAAGGCATACAAAAGTACAGTCTGTACATAAAGCATAACTTAGAATTCATGCATGGGTCAAAGAAATGAACTTTAATTTCTGAGTGCTTTTGGGCAATAGCCGTTTTAGACAAATCCTTATTCTTCCATATTGAGATATCATTTCCCACCCTACTAGATCTTATTTCTGTAGAGTTCTGTACTCATTTTTTGTCCTCCTAGGCTCAATCGGCCACCCGATAAGCCTGGCTAGATAGATCAAACTTTTTCCTGGAGTTCAGGGTATCCTTAAACAACTTCTATGGATTATCAAAAGCAATTTCAGTCAAATAGCAGCCCAGGAAGAAGATACAGATAATTCTCGACTTACAACAGTTTGGTTAGTGGCCATTTGAAGTTACAAGAGCGCTGAATAAAGCGGCTTATGACCATTTTGCACACTTATGACCGTTGCAGCATCCCTTGGTCACATGATCAAAATTCAGATTCTTGGCAACTGGCTCATATTTATGACGGTTGCAGGGTCCCAGGGTCATGTGATCTCCTTTGGGCACTTTCTGACAAGCCAGATTCACTTAACAGATTCGCCAAGTTACTAACATCACTGCAATGATTCGCTTAACAACCGTGGCCAGAAAGATCGTAACATGTAGCAAAATTGCAACAGACATTTTGGGCTCAATCCTATGCTGAGGGCTTACCTGTATTAGAGGAGGAGAGGAGAGGAGGTTGAAACTGCGCTAAATTGCAATAATGAGAGAGAAGCATTCAAAACTGGAAGCATACTTAGATATTCATAAAATGAGCGTGTCATATGATGATTTCAATTTAGCCCTAAGCTTTTATGCCTTTCTCAGACAAATACAATTTTAAATATTTGTGAAGATGCATGCGTGTAAATACAGTTCATATATGTATGCTGTGCAAGATCTCTCTCTTCCCCCCCTTTCTCTCTGCTTTCCCTCTGTCTCTCTCTTTCTCTCCTTTCCCTCCTCCCTTACACAAACCAGGCCGTAAGGAAGATGCACTTCATTCTGAGAAGTGACTACCGGGTGGGTGGGGAATGTCTATAAAGATCCATTTCTTAGAACTTCCGTTGTGCTTTGCTGGCATTTTATCACTTTTCAAATACAGAACAGGAAGGCGGTGCCATTTTGTACTGTCAGCAACCTTCAGGATACGCTCCCTATGGGGAGTAAAAGGGAATCGTCTTAATTTGATTGCTCATTCGTTTACAAATTTATGATGCAAAACCCCCATATCTGCTGATTAAACATTTTCGAGACACAATTCTATTGCCAGGAAAAGAGAGGCAATAGCACACATAGTCTATTATATCCCTTCTCTGAAGGCTTTTTCCCACATGCATGTTGTTACCATGATACAAACATCTACTGGCAACCTTGCTGCTCTGCTGTATCTCCACAGCACTGCTTTCATCTTGTTTCTGTCCTATAAGTGAGATAGATTAAGTTGTCTTTACTTATACTGGCATGTTCTTTTCCTTATTCCAATATTCCCCACAGGTAGCCTCAATGTACATAAAATTTGTTAGGGGTAGACCCTGTAACACTGGAAAGAAGTCAGAGAATTTCAGTGGCTTGAAACAAAAGCAACAAAGGCAGGATAGGGATCGGTAATTTCACGTGCCAGTGTAATTTATTGCCAGGTGAAGGACAGATGTAGAACACTTGAAGTCAGCAGTGGGGAAAGGTCCTAAGTCACAACCAAAAAGAATGCAAATTACATCTTGCGAAATTCTGTTAGGAATGGCAAGAAAACAGGGTTTCCAATCAAAGCTCACACATGATACCAAGCCATAGAGGCAATGCCATATTCAGATAGCCCTAAAGAAGATGAGTCTTTTTAATGTGCAAATCAACTGTAACAAATAACCATTTTATCCCTGCCGTCCTCCCTATTTACTCAGCCGCAAGGCTTCTAAATAAAACATATTTCTTTCTTGTTGCCTGGTAAAAAAAAAAGAAGTATGTAACAGTGTGACATTGTAAAAGCTATCTGAAACTGTAAAACAATAAGGAAACATGTAGTAATGTAACAAAAATGTAATACTAATAATAGCTGATTAATTAATTTGAGTGTATATGTGTTTGTTTATTTTTAATTAAATAGGTAAAAGAGTAAAGTGGCATCAGTATAGACTGTTAACTAAAGACTCCTAGGGAGGCCAGCTCAGAAGCAGTATGGAGTAAGCACAAGAGGGTCTATGTCAATTTGCCACGGCCAACTTGCCACGATCAGCTGACCATGGCGAACTAGCCACATCCAACTCACTGCGGCCAATTTGCTGCGGGACAAGAGTTACACTAATATCAAAGAAATGGTGGAATAGAATCTATAAAAATGATTCTAAAAATGCAAAAGGAGGGACAAAATGAAATGAGAATGACAGTAAAACTTTTTAAAAGTATTTTAAATAATTAAATCGAATTGTTAAATTGCCCTACAGTGAGTTATCCTGCCTCCTGTTGGCCATGGCGAGTTGTCTTGTGACAAGATGGCCATGGCGAAGACATTATATGGCTCTTCGAGCAGGCTGGCCTGGGCTGACACGAGTTTTTAATTGTCTCCTCTTAATTTGGATTTTAAATTTGGGGTTTTAATATGTCCGGGGGAGGGTTGTTTTTAACTCTAACAGCCCACTATTTAATTTCATTTTAACTTTTGTATATGGATTGAGGTAGATTTGGCTGTACACCGCCCTGAGTCCTTCGGGAGAAGTGCAGTATATAAATGTCAAAATAAATAAATAAAATTATATACAGGAGGCTTTGTGGCTAAATTGGGAGAAGACTAAAAGGCAATGCTATTTGAAAATTCCAGTCTGGCTATCGACTATTGAAGCATTTTTTTATCCTATAACATATAAAAAGGAACAAACAGATATGATGAAATATTGAATGAAAAGGGTGAACTTAAATCTTTGCAAACACTAGAGGAACAAGGTATAAAAACGAATTGGTTTTCATATGCGCAAATACGTTCTAGATATGAAAGATTCCAAAACAGAGAGTTTTTATGATAAATTGACTGATTTAGATAAGATTTTGACAGGTACTAATGAAAAGGTGATTGAAAATTGTATGGATATTTACTAGAAATTAAGCTAGAAGAAGAACAACTTAAAGAAACAATGATTGCTTGGGGGGGAAATTTTGGATATGGGATTGATTTAGAGAATGGCAAAAATTGTGGGCTAAAAATTAAAAATGACAATGTCAACAGCATATAAAGAAAATTTGTATAAGATGTTTTACAGGTGGCATCTACCCCCACAAGAATAGCAAGAATGTTCAAGAACAAATCAGAAAAGTGTTGGAAATGTCATCAGATACCTGGTTCATATATACCATATGTGGTGGACGTGTGTAGATGCTAAAAGATATTGGACTAAATTCACACATGGCTGGAAAAAATGACAAAAAACACATAGACTTGAAACCAGAGATTTTTTTATTGGGAATCTTACCTGAAATATACAGAAAGGAATTGAAATATTTGATTGTAAATGTATTAACAGCTGCTAGGATTGTATTGCTAAAAACTGGAAAAATGAGAAAATACCAACGCAGGAGGAAGTTATTAAGAAAATCATGGACTGTGCTGAAATGAGTAGATTGACATTTGAAATCAGAGAACAAGAAGATAAACAATTTTATAAGATTTGGGATTTATTTTATCAATGGTTAGACAATAAAATATGGTAATGAAATATGTAGAATTTAGAATATAAAGAATATATAAAGATGTATTATCACAATACAACTATGGGATAGATTTGGGATGATAATATGAATTGTCATAAAATAAATCAATTAAAATATGGATTATTTTGCATAACATGAACAAATAACAGTATAGTCAAATGATTGATTAACAATGATATTAATGTATTTAGGAATATTTGATAGATAATATGAGAACATATACAAGTAATTGTAAGTGATGACTATGAAGTGGATGCACAAATAATTTGTAAACAACCGACACACTGTATGTACGTAAGTGGAAGATGTTGTGTTTGTGTATGTTTGTTTAAAAAAATAATAAAATTTGGATATATAAAAAAAGGATGGCCATGGCGAGTTGGCCCATTTCAAGCACAAGATGTGGTGTCCTCCCATCTCAAACCAGGGATGGGATTCTATGAGTCGGACCAGTTTGGACCAGTTTGGGTGAGCTGGATGTTACATCTGGTTCGCCGAACCGATATTTCAACCAGCCGGCTGGCCCCGCCCACCTCTCCCCTCCCAGGATTCTCCCACGCGATGCAGGTAAGTGCACGGTCCCGCACAGAAGCTCTGGGAAAGGGGAAAATGGGCCTTCTGGAAATGGGCCTGTTTCCAGCTTTCAGAGGCCTCCAGAGTCCTGGGGAGGCCATTATCGCCCTCCCAGAGATCCTGGAGAAGCCTCTGAACCCTTGGGAGGACGAAAACGGCATCCCTCGGGCTCTGTATGCCCACCAGAAACCAGAAACAGGAAGTTCCGGTAGGCCACACCCACCACGGCTACGCCCACCCAGCAACCGGGCGGCAAACCAGTTGCTGGGATTGCCCTGATCCCAACCCCTTCTGTTGAAATCCAGTCCTGACTCCTACTTCTTTATGTGCCCTCCTCTTTACCTTTGGGCACTCCATATCGCCTAACCACGTAAGACCACCAACGTAATAGCCAGAAACTCCCCCAGATGTTTATATCAACTCAGCCAGCTTTCTCTTTTTTCTTTGCAGATGTGCTCATTTCCAGACAAGGCACTCATCTGCTCCTTCTTTTTCTTTCAAATTATGTCCATGGGTCTACATTATGTCCAAAGACATTCTTGTAAATCAAGGATGGAAATCACAGGCTAACTTTTCTCCTGAAGCATCTTAAGAGGATCCATCTTCTAACAATTAAAATAATCGTGAAAAATGAGAACAGGACCATCTAGTGGGAGAGAAAGAAGTGCCTGCAGGAACAGCAATCTAGGATTTCGTAGGTCCTACAATGTCCAGCATGCTAGAGTGTATCATGTTTTGGTACTTTCTGGTATGACGGTTTTCTTACAGCTTTGTGATGTTTCATGTTCATTTAACATTCTGATTTTTCTCTAACTTCTTGCTCACCTGTGTCTGTGAACTCTCATTAAAACAGTTTTAATTCTAACTCTTATTTCATGGCACATTCTTTGGGGAGTATTTTAAGAAATACTATATTTAGAAATGCTGTATTCTTATTTCTGTTGCTGCCTTCCTTTCCTGTCTTTATTTTAATGCCGTCAATTCCCATCATTAAAGCTGAAAAATGAAAATAATTGCTGAATGTCAACTTTTTATGTAGGCTGTTTATTCAGAGAACTCGGTGAGCTGGCAGCACTTAGTTTGATCTTGATTGATCCTAAAAGAAAGACCTAAGCAGGCTCAGACATGCTTTACAGCCTAGATCATGTGTTTCTCAACCTTGCCGGCTGGGGAATTCTGGGAGTTGGAAGTCACACACATCTTAAAATGGTTAAGGTTTGAGAAACAGAGACCTAGATGGAAGACCATTAGGGAATCCAAAAGCAATAATCAGCACTATGGAAGTTAAACCAATAAAAAAGCCCTTCTTGAAACTAGAAAAAAAGCAATAGAAAACTTTGCCCATATTTTTCCAAGGAAATTACAGGGACAGAAAATGTGACCTTTGCTTTGAGAGCCCCAAGCAAAAGATCGTTCCACTTGCTGTCGTGTCAATTAGGACGAAAAGGAAGTACAGGTAGTCCTCAAACTGACGACCACAATTGAACCCCAAATTTATGTTGTTAAGCGAGACAGTTGTTAATCGATTTTGTCCCGTTTTACGACTTTTTCTTGCCACAGTTGCTAAGTGAATCTTTGCATTAAGTTAGTAACCTGTTGTGAAGTGATCTGGCTTCCCCCTTGACTTACTTGTCAGAAGGCCTCAAAAGGTGATCCCATGACTCTGGGACACTGCAACAGTCATAAGTACATGCCAGCTGCCAAGCATCCAAACTTTGACCACGTTACTACGGGGATGCTGCAATGGTTGTGAAAGTGAAAAAACGTTGTCACTTTTTTTCACGCGCTGTTGTAACTTTGAACAGTCACTAAATGAATGGTTTATAAATTGAGGATTTACCTGTATCCTGAAGGTTGTCTTCTCTAGGCCCTAGGATTGATATACAGGTACAGATAACAGAGTTTGAGGGAAGTGACTTGTAGGTCATCTAACCCAACACCCCCACCCCCTCCCAAGCAGACCCTACAACATTGTCTGACAGATGGCAGTCCAGTCTCTTCTTGAAAGCTTCCAGTGATGAAACTTCCCACAACTTTCAGAGCAACTTCTGTTCCATTGGTTGATTGCTCTTACTGTCAGAAAAATTTCTTTCTTATTTCCAAGTTGAATCTTCTTGTTCGTTTCCATCCATTATTTCTTGTCTGGCCTTCAGGTACTTTGGATTCCTCTCCTCTCTGTGGCAGCCCCTATTTGTCATATCATCTATATATATACACGTTGTGGTGGTGTGTCCAGAATAACTCTGGAAACACCTCAAGAAATTTCAACCAAACTTGGTGCACACAGATGATTTACTCTCTGGAAAAAAATACCTCATATGGTGTGTAGACAGGATGCTGGGCAAGCTCACTTGTTTACTGGATCCGTGTCCCTCCTGGCTGATATTAGCCACTCGAGAGGTGACACAAGGTTGGTTCCAGGCTATCATCAATGCTTCCTTGAGTGAGGGATTTCTACCTACCGCCCTTGAAAGAGGCGGTAGTAAGATCCACTCCTCAAGAAACTGTCTCTGGACCCAAATTGTTATCTAACTATCGTCCAGTCTCCAATCTTCGCTTTGTAGCAAAGGTTTTGAGACTGTGGTAGCACGACAGCTTCCCCAGCAACCTGGATGAAGATGTCTATTTAGATCCACACCAATCAGGCTTCAGGCCCGGATACAGTACGGAGACGACCATTGGTCGCGTTTGGTAGATGACTCTCTGGAGGGCCCGTGACAGAGGTCATTCCTCTGTCCTGGACTGTTAAGATCTCAGCGGCTTTCGTGATACTGTGTCGACCCGACAATATCTTATTGCGTCATCTGGACGGACTAGGAGTGGGGGGACACTGTTTTCAGTGGTTCTCTCCTCTCTGTCCTCTCCAACCACCCCACACCCCCGTTCAATCGCAATTTGTGTGATTCATGGGGGGGCAGAGATGGCCCCGAGGCCCCTGGTTTACGGGTGCCTCAAGGGGTCGGTGTCTCTCACCCCTTCTGTTAACATCTATATGAAGCCGCTGGGGAGAAAATCCGGGCTTTGGGGTAGAGTTTCCATCAGTAAAGTGATGATACTTAGCTGTACATTCTATTCCCAGGCCACCCCAACGAAGCCGTCAGACTGATACCTGGTGGAGGGCTGTGCGGGGCTGGAGGAACGAAACAGGCTTCAACTCAACCGGCCAAAAACCGAATGGCTATGCTTTCCGGGCACCATGATACAGCCAGCTTAGTTACATCGCACTGCTGGGGGGGAATTGGGTTACCCCCAGTGACAGGGGTCACCCAATTTTTTGGGTGCTCCTAGGGACCTGGAAATACGGCTGTCGTTAGAAGAACATATCTGCGGCCGTCGCAACCAGGGGGGCTTTCTACCAGGTCTGGTAGGATCTACCAGTTGCGACCCTTCTGGATCGGGATGCTCTTCGCACAGTCACCGTCCTGTCGTTTATTCCCGCCCGATTATGCCAATGCTCTCTACATGGGGCTCCCTTGAGAGCACCCACGGAGGCTCCAGCTGGTACAAATGCGGGCCGCGCACGTGGGGTTTTGGGGGCTTCTTCGGGGCTCTCATATTACACCACTCTTTGCGCGAGCGGCATTGGCTCCCGGTGATCTTTTGCTTGGGGGCATTTCAAAAAATTAGTTACCATCTAAAGTCACTCCATGGCTTGGGACCTGGGTAGTGTGTGGGACCTCTACGCCCCATTCAATCTCCTTGGCAGTGTTCGCTGTTAGATGTGGGCCTTCCTTGGGATTCTGCCAGTGGACGAGGGTGGCAACTCCGAGGGTCTGGGCTGTCTCTTTGGGTTTTGCCCTCCCTCTGTGAACAATTGCCCCCGTAGATGAGGGACCATCCTGACCTTTTGACCTTCCGTTGCGTGTGAAAAACTCCCTATTCCATCAAACCGGTCTGGCCTAGGGTTTTCTTTACTTTAAATCGGCCAAAATGCGCTAGTCCTCACATTTTAAACTTGCCTCATCCTGTTTATTTAACAACAAATGTTATTCTTTATTCTTTAATTATTCAATTATTGTATCTTCCCTATTCTTTAAGGTCTGTACACCACCTGAGTCCCCCAAGGAGAGGAGGCGGTATATAACTCTTGAAAATTAAAATTATAAGAAAATAAATAAATGCTTCTACGTACCAACACAATGGACTTGCAATTGGTAACAGTCTTCACAGTACTCCAGTACTCCACTAAGGGGGCTGTCTGCAGAAAAGAAACTGCCGTGGAGAGGAATATGAAGTACTTGCCACGCTGCGCGATAGACAGTACAACAGCATGAGCCTCCGACTACAGGATTTTCCTGATAATACAGGATTGGAATAAAAAACCTGGGCAATGACCAGTTAGTTGCCTACCTAGGATATATAGTCGTAGGCTATCATGGAAGCGAAAAGGAAGGCACGTGGTTTTCAAACTGCCAAATGAAGTGAAATATACAAATGTAGGAGAAAAAGGACAAAGATAAACCTGGCTTTTGCTCTCCTAGGTTTTCTGTTCTTCTCAAAGTCCAGTGTAAAAGTGCTGCCATCAATGTCTGTCCCATAATAGATTTAATGAATCTGGAGAACAAGCACTTCTCTGCCTTTGGACCAGACTGGCAGGCATTGAGGGATCTGTCAAGTGTCTGAATTTTTCAGTCCCAAACAGCTGGCAAACTCGGCTCTACCACACCCCACAGGTGCAGAGATTATCAGTCTCAGTTACTTGGGCATTCTGTTCTTTGTTCTGTAAATGCACATCAGCGATGAGGGTTACACCTAGTGGATTTTCACCACCACTGAGCAAAGATGGGGGATTTTCCATTGGGTGTTATATTCCTCAGTAAAGGCACTGACCAATGTCAAGGATGTGTGGGGACCTGAAGGCAGCCCTTTTATGTCAAAGCAAAGTGGGGGGGGGGGACTTCACCTGTTGGTAATAAGAGTTTTCATTGGATCTGTTGCCCTATTTTCAGGCCAGTGTCCGTAGCTCGGCTTGATTTGCAGCAACCCCTGAGTTCACAATAGCTAACAGCAAGATAGAAGTATGCTAAAGTTTAAAAAGGAAAAGAAATGAAAACTGAGCTATTCTGTTGGTATTATTGGATCGCTGATACTCCTCTCTCAATCCCCAGCCCA
>JAGDQI010000316.1:0-37207 GCA_023653725.1 Bungarus multicinctus | reverse complement strand
CCACAATGTGAGCGCTCAGAACCGACGCGGAGGAAAAGGCGTCATGGCATCGGGCGTTGAAGGCGATCTCAGAGAGATGGAGGAAAAGAGGGGGGGCGTACCCGCCTGAGGCTGCGCCCATCCATCCTTATTCCACACACAGTACAGATCTTGATGAAAGGCTAAGAGTAACATTTGGAATATACGGTTTGTGCGAAAGTTATTCAACCAAAATATTTCAATCTATATTTTGGTCTTCAACTTCTGACAATTCTCTATAACCTACTGCTACCAAAAAGACATCACACACGGAATACTCATACAGGATCAATTTCTCCACCTCACTCCAAAACAATACTCTAACCTTCTCTCCCCTCCAACCCCATCCCAAACCATCCTAGACGCAGACCCCACCCCAACTCATATCCGTTACCCAACGTTTAGAAAGCTTATCGCTCAAAATGTTTTGCCAAGACTTCTCCAAATCCAACTATCTGTATTCCTTGACCATACACATCTCCTCTTTCCCATTTAGTCCTCTTGACAAGCGCACAAGGAGTTTAAGAATAACAGACAGGAATGTTCAAAAAAATGCCTGTGGTACCTCGGACAAAAACTAACTAATTGATCTGAAATCAGGAATGATCGACTAGATATACAACAGCGAGTAAAATATTTTTTACTCATGCCGATGACTTATACCACCAAATAAATCCTAGACACAGTTATTAAGCAAATTTTTACTAATTCACAACGCCATGAGAAGGAATGACGTTTTTCATGCCTCATGAAATGACAGCTTGCTGTAGAAATGGCCACGATTAATGTTTACGAGAAGCTTTAAGTTGACCAAGCCCACGCACAGCTGTCGCTTATATTTTCCTTCATCTGCCCTATCTTGGCTCTATAAAATTAAAAAAATGCACCTCACACATATGAGCGTGTTCCATACTAGGAATAAAACACTTTTTAGATAGAAAAGCCCTGGGGTACGGAACTGTTTTGAAAACCGGAATCCTGAAAGCTAACTGTTCTTTAACAAGCCAAACTGCAATTAAACTCGATAGATGTTTTGATTTAGATAAAAAATATCGGCTCTTATTGCAACTGCCATTTGAATTACTCCCAAGCAGGAAGACAGTCAAATCAGATTGGGAAAAAATGACAGGTTAAAGCCAGCAGATGTGCATGGAATTTTCAAACATTAGCAGCGACCCCATAGTCACCTGGTGTCATGTTTTGTCCTCTTTCTTTTCCTTCGCTTTTTAAAAAATCAATATTTGCTTTTCTTTTCTGTGGGTGCCTTGTTGCATTTATGCATTATTCTGAGGACCGATCAGAGGTAACCAACTGGCATCTTTAAGTTTTTTCTCCATGTCATTCCTTTTTTTTATCTCTTTATCTCTACCAAAATCAAACACACAGACTGTGTTTTTTTTACATGCTATAAATTTGTGTAATTTTATCTAGCTCCAATCATGATCTTGCCTTTTCTGCAATGTCCTCTACATATAATGAAGCTCTCGACAGCTGCCAGTTTTTCTTCAGTCCTAAAGGGCTTCAGTCACCCAAGCGAATGACATTTCTGGATGTCAAACTGACTATTGGGACCAATTCAAGATCTCTTTTCTGTAAATATATAATATACTCCAACACACTTGAGTGTCGATACCTGGGCAAACTCCTTCAACTGTTACTGGCAAGTATTTAATTTTGTATATCTTCTTTTGGCAGTTTTCCTGACCATATCCATTACAGCTAAGAATTTTGAAATGCCAAGTACCACACGGTACTTTTAAACTTATGATGCAATCAACATGAGCTCAAGTTTCTTTTTGGCTCAGTGAGACGTTTTTAAGTTTCAATTTTTGCCACCCTCTTGTGACTTTTCTTTCTACGTGAATCGCTGCTTGTTAATAAGTAACATGGTTTTTAAGTAAATCTGGCTTCCCATTGACCGTTGCTTAGTCAGAAATATCCAAAAGGTGGTCCCAGGGGCAAACAAACTGGCCATAAGGATGAACTAGTTTGCCAAGCATCCAAAGTTGATCACAGAACATAGTGTGAAAAAGAGTCATAAGTCACCTTTTCCAGTGCCCTTAGGACGTTGAATGGGCACTAAGCAAGTGTTATAGTTGAGGACTACTACTCTCAACCCCTCATTTCAGAGGTCTTTAAGTTATTCAACGTTGAAATTACATCATTTGCATCTTCATAAATTTTGTAGAATTCAAATAATAATCATTTGTATATTGTGTCAGGAACAATTTGCCATGGGTTGATGCAAATGGTGAAATTGATTGAGATACATAAATTGCCTGGATAACTTTGAAAAACAGACGGTTAAATACTGGTATTTATATGAACAAAAATATGTCTGTTTATATCAAAATTTGATTAAACTGAATAACCATACACCAAGAGCCATTGGAAAGTGGAAGCATATACAAATATGTGGACTACATAAGTCTATATATTTTTAAGAATTCTGTTCTTGGCAGTTTTCACCGGCTTGGGTTTCTCTTTGTAATTTACTCGATCTGTGAGGAAGTGTACGGCTTATGGACGGGTGATTGTGCCGGGGGGTGGCGTAGTAGTTCCTATAGATTTTGCCAAATCTTATCTATTAAACCAAATAATAACAGGAGCAGGGTACTAAGAATACTATATAAAAAAGTTGCACAGATAGACATACAGATTCATAGATGAATAATACAAAGATGCATTGATATACTTTTTGTCCAAAACCCTTCCCCATAAAAGTAAGATTGAGTGATGGGTATCTACAGTAGGATATCCCAATAATATGTCTTTTGGTGCTGATAGCTTAGTAAATTTGGAAATTGCTGGGCATGGAAATATAAGGTGTTTAAAACGGAAACAGACAGTGAAATAAAGACAAGACTATTCAAGAGTTACTGCTTACAAAGAATGCTGTGGATATTGGGATCGAGTGTTGTTGTGTTTTTCCAGGGTGCTGGTAACATGTTTTCTATAGGAAGCTGTTAAGTGTGGGGAACCAAATGGGTAAAAATTTGAGGTGTTATGCTACAGGTAACTCTTGAAGGAGAGACAGACAACCGTCTCCTGGCAGATGGCGGCAGCGGCAACAGCAAGAGCCCTTAGGGAATCCAGGTTTTGCCTCAGTGCTCATCAGATATCCCAGGCAACACATATTCTAGAATGATGCCAGGATAGTTAATTTAGTAGCCCCTATTTGTGTGACACACATGCACATTGGGTGGGGGTGAGGGAGGAGAGAGGGGGGAGGGGAGGGAGGTAATGACCAGAGAAAGTTTAATTTGAATTTGTTTTCATTTGCTTTGCATTGGAAAGTTTGCTGAGGTGCTGAGTGTACAGGGTTGCAGCCTGTAACACAGCGATGTAGGGGAATGGATATTGGATTCCGAAGAGCGCTAAATTTGACAAATTGGTCATCAAGTCATAAAATGACGAAAAAATTGAAAATAGAAGAAAATGCTCTTAAATTGGTAGTGTAACATTGTTGTTGGGTGCCGTACAGTGTAATTCACTGCTTCCTGCACCTTTTAAGATAAATTCCTAAGATAAGGATCCATTGTTCAGGTTGATCTGCAATTGTGGATTTGTGTGCGTAAAAGTCAAATTTAAAGCACAGTAGACTGTGTATATTATAATAAACCTCCATCACGATTCATCGTAGAGCTAAATGTAAACAGGAACAAGAGAAAATTAGTAATTCAATTTGAAATAATGCTTCTGGAAAAAAGGGGTTTTTCCATTTCTTTTGTAATTTAAAAGAGAGTGATCATTTCCAGAAAACATTTTAGTGTGAAGTCCTTCCCCTTGTATTTTATTTTTAAATCTCAATGCAGAGAATTTATATAGAATATCAAACTGCTGTACTTCAAATAATGGTGTGCAGGTTCATATACAGTCCTTTAGGCTCTGAGTACCAATAATACTCCAGAGTATAGATTTGGGGTATTCGTGTATTGTATTATTAGAAGCATTTTCATGGTACTAAAACTTTATCACTAGAAGTAAAAAAAACAACTTTCAATTTACTGTGGAGGTATGAACAGGTGTTCCTTAACACGAGAGATACCCACCCTTCCTATAACAGCTTGTGACATATAATTGTGGAGATTTCACAAAATGGTCAAGTAACGGGGGCTCATAGACTCTGTTATTTTAAAATGTCACAGCAAGTAATGTCAAAAACTGAATGATTAGTTAAATCATGGAACAGACATGACTTGAGTTTTATGTAAGGTGTGGTGCCCAAACTTTGGGTAGAAGTTATTTTTTCTTTGGGTAGCTATTAACCCTCACAACAGAACATTTAAATGGCTTTATTGAATATTGCGCATGCATATTAAAAAATTTATTGGGGTGGTCAAAAATCTCCTCATAGTATCTTAATAAATGAAATTAGTGAAATTCATGAATTAACTTATTTGGGGAGGACATAAAGATCATTCAGTGATATTGTTATTTTATAATACAGATTAGGCTTTGAGTTTATGACTTTTGGTTTCAGTGAAATTAATATGGTGCCTGGCGAGAATATTTATGACTGGTCCTTGAATTTGACAAGCCATTTTGATCAACATTTTGTGAAAAGAAAAAAATTTGGGAATCAATAATGTACCAACGGTTTCTTTTATATATAAATGGAAAAATAAAAGAGAGGACAAAAGAACATTCCGGTCCAGCTTTGCGAGTTAAAATAAGCTGTTTCCTCCATCTCATGGCTACTTAGAAGGGTTACATTATTCTAGTTATACATTGGAAGGGATTCTATTTTTTTTACCACCGGGGCTTGTTCATGGCTTTGGGGGGCATGCTTGGGTGGGCGTGGCAGGAGAAGGTTTACTGAAAAGTCTGCCATTCCCTCCCCAAACCACGGGTCCAGGGAAGGTTACGAAAAATCCCATTCCATCCCCACTTCTGGGGAAGGTTACTTCAAAAATCCATTCCCCGTCGCCCCAGATTGGATGGGATATGGCCAGTCACCAGAGATGGTCTTTGCTCGGTTTCTCTGAACCACTTCAAAATTTCTGCTAAACCAGTTCTCTGAACTGGTCAGAACCTGCCTGATGACCACCTCTCTGAGTAGCAGATATACTGGTAAATAAAATGAGCAGAACCTTTGTCTCCCACTTATTTCTGCCTTTCAAAACGATAATAAATAACCAATGAGGTGCTGGAATTCTGTACGCTCCCAAGTTAATCCCACCTACCGAAATATTTTAATGAATACTTTGGTTCTGGAGAAAAATACCTTGACTGGGTGAATCTATCTTTTCCCTTGAGAATTACTGGTATTGTGAAGTTCTTCAGATATTTCCCAGTGAGGCCATAATATTCTTTATAATGCTGAGAAAAAATTGATGTTTCGGTAATTGACAATCTATCCAGCTGCCTCATTTGTTGTATACACCAAATCAAAACATCTCACAGCTAGCATCATAAATGTTTCATTATTGTGTGAGCTGGCGATCCTTTATTCAGCACTCCAGGACAGTATAGAAAATACTTGAAACCAAAATAATGTTACTACTTTAGCAGACTCGAGCACCTGCTGGTTGTCTGGATGCTTTAAAATACAGAGGCATTAAATAATGTATGCAAGCATTGTGCAGGATTAAAATGAAATAGGAGATACAGTTTGTTTTTAGTTCTATATTACATTTGCACTGCAACAGAAAGTAAAAATATTTTTTTGTACTATAAGACTGATTTTTTACAGAGTAGGAAAGCTTTACCTTGATTTATATGGTGTCTGACTTTGCACAAATCATAACATATTATTAAAGGAAATAAATAATTTCATATTCTTTCACTACTGGATGGATTTGGATTTTAAGTATATGTATTTTGAACTTCTAGCTCATTTACTTAATTGCTCCTATATGTAGTACTTATATACTATGCTGCATGCCTTTATCAGCAGGCTTCTGAATAGAAAGTGATCTTACAGGCTGAATTTGCTGCAATAAAAAAGTATGAGGATAAATAAAGTGTACATTGCCCAGATACATTACATGCAAAGTTTCAGCTATATGCTAGGTTATTTTCAACAATATTTGTAGGCTATGTTAACAGCATACAACTATTATTCACGTAAGTATGTTGATTGTGTTTTGAGAATTGGTGGCCAATAGGTATAAAATTATCAAGAAGTCATGGTTCAGAAGGTGATTGGCGAGAACTGTGATTATTTCCAAATCTTATCTGACTTTGATTGCTAATATTTCCTAGCTATATGTGAGCATATGAGGGCTCTGATTGAGAAGCAAATTCCAAGTTTTGCTTTCCTATTCCTTAGGAGCAGAAGAGGCAATGATCGAAAACAGGATAATATTTTGCCTTTGATTTGGGGAGAATTTGGAGGACTGTCAATGTATTAATTTCATTGAAGCCTGTTTCCAAGAGCTCAAGCTAGCCACTTAAAATACAATAGTGCAAAGCAATTGCCCTTAGAAATAAACATCCCTGTGACTCAGAGGCTAATGAATTTCTGAGGTGGAGGAAAGAAGCTACATCTCAAGGCTCATGTTAATATTATGTGTTAGCAGTCCATATTGTTGGTGCAAACGAGGCCAGCAGAAACGTGAGTCCTGAAAAAAGGCAGGGTATAATTCAAATAAATAGGAGAGAATTGTTTTTAAAAGTCTAGAAATCTTTAAATTGAATTCTATGAGGGAGGAAAAAAGTCCAGAATATGGTACTGGGTCTGGTAGAAGTATGCAAGGTGGGAAGGCCCTCAGTACTGAGCTGGTAAATTCAAAAAGGTTAACAAAATTATATCACCAAAGGATTCCAGAGTCCTGTACACTAAACAAACAGATTATAGAGAACAACAGGAAGAACTAGAAGTCTTAATGTAGAAAGGCCAGTATTGTTTAGTAGGCATTACTGAAACAGGTGGATAAAGATTATGAATGGAATATATAATCTTGAGGAATGAATAAGGACTGAAGGATATAGTTTGTACAAAATGAGTATAATAGTCAAAAGAGGAAGAACAGGACATTATATACAAAGGAAGTGCACAAATATATTCAGGTGCAAGAATTTGAGTCAAGTACAAAGAAAGACATTTTTTATACCTGATTCCAGAATTTTTAGAGATGACAGACTTAATTATAATGGATTTGTCATCATCTGCCCAGGTTTGTTTGAAAACTAGCTTGGTGAACCGTGCACAATCTCTAGTAATTTCCTAGTGCTTTGCTGATTGTTTACCCAAAACTGAAGAAAAGTTGAGCAGATTGGTCTTCCTATATTTGATCCTACTAAGAGGGAATAGCTGGTAGAAGTAAATGCAGCAGAACTTTTAGGAGAAACTTTGAATTTTCATGGAAGGGACATTTGAGCACAATCATGCCTAGATACGTGGGCACAGGATATCCAATTTCAATATCCTAGTTTAGAGAATACTAGGCAAAATTATAGAATAGATGATTAAGATGTCAGTTTGTGACTATATATATAGAAGAATAGATTGCTTGATGGGAATCATCATAGATTTACAAGGTCAGGCCAAACCAACCTGCTTTCCATTCTTGACAGAGCAACCAATTTAACTTGACCATGAGAATCTGATGAATATAGTATATCTTCCCTCCAGAAAAGCTTTTGACAATGTCTTCCATGAAATTATTTTAAAAAATATGAGAGTATGTGGACTGGGCTATGCTACCATCTGATGAATACAGAATACAGAATACAGAAATATTGAAATATTGAAAAATATCCCCAATTATTCCTCAATAGCTCCATGTCAAGCTGGAACGAAATGTCAAGTGGCATATTGCAGGGCTCCATTAGGCCCTGTGCTTTTCAACTTATTTATAAAGTACTTAGATGAAGATGCAGAAATACAATTATAAAACTTGCAGATGACTCAAAAATAGTGGAGACAGCATTAGAAATTACTGCCTCTTACTTTCAATCTTTTTTGAGGTATGTAAGAGCTAGATGCACAGATTTCTATATGTTCTGTCACGAATTTTTATATAATATAAATAAGGACCCAGATTGTTGGGGGCATTATGCTGACTCTGTAAACCACTTAGAGAGGGATGTAAAGCACTATAAAGTGGTCTAGACTGACTCTAGAAAGCATCTCTGTATCTTTATAACTTGAGGCAAATCAGTGCAGAGGAGTAGTTCCTAAACTTCAAAATCTTTGTTTTAATGGCAACAAGTAACAAAGACATAATTATCTCTTATTTAATACCATTCCCCATTTCCAAATACTTGCAGAATAATAGAGAGTATTAACTGAAATGAAGTACAGGGACCCTGATTCAGGCCAGGCTTAAATAAAGCACACATAGTTACATTACTGTCCTAATATATAATTATTGGAGAAAGCTCTATTGCTGGGAAAGATGGAAAAAAAAGAGAAGATGAGGATGACCAACAGGAAGGTGAATGGATTCAGTAACAGTGACAATTAGAACATAACTGAAAGGACTGAAGGACCAGATTGGGAAAGATCACCATGGAGAAAATCTATCTATATGATCACCAGGAACACCAATTTCATGGCACATAATCAAGTGATCTAATACTTAGTCAGAAAAGAGAATAGGTTACTCACATCTGTTTCACTGATGTGAACATCTGTAAATAATAACACCTGTGCTTAGACTACATTAAATACTATAGTCTATACTGGTTCCCTTAATTTCAAAAGATTGTTGTAGGCTAACAGGAAAAAGTAAAGGAAAAACAGATCATAGCAATAGCACTTAGACTTATATCCCACTTTACAGTGCTTGACAACCCACTCTAAGTGGTTTACAGAGTCAGCATATTGCCCCCCAATAATCTGGGTGCTCATTTTACCGGCCTCGAAAGGATGGAAATCTGACTCAGCCTTGAGTTTGGTGAGATTCGAACTGCCAAATTTCAGGGAGCCGGCAGGCAGCAGAAGAAGCCTGCAATCCTGCACTCTAACCACTGTGCCATTGCAGTTCTTACAAAGTCACAGGCATCTTCCCTACAGGTAAAGGCTAAGCTTTACAAACATTTTAGCTGACTAAACAAAGATTGTTAAGGCAAAAGGCATGCTAGACAGTTGCAAAATTACTGATAATGTGAGAAACTAGAGCGGGTTTTCCTCTCCCTTATAATAATAATACTAATTTTTATGGTTGGCCAAAATAATTAATTAATACTATTTATAACTAATTTTGGGGATTAATTTAGCAAATAAAAAAAGAATTTTATTAGAATAAGCTACCTCCAAAACTAATATTTTAAAATGTGTCATTAAGTCTTGAGAGCAGCAGCTAAGGTGGTAGCAGTAACAGTATATCTCCCATCTGTTCTTGCTCCTATAGCTCTTATTGGGCCTGCCGTTGGAATTTGGAGATATTAAAGAAGGAAGGCGGATTTCATCTAGGACAAAGGCTGCAGTACAACCTTTGAATCATTTGTCACTTCTCTCTTGCCAAATAAGCTGTTCTCTGGTCTCTTCTCTCAAATCAGAGCCAGGAAGGGCACAACTACTGCCACCTCATGAAAGGGAGTAGTAAAGCTTCTCTCTAGAGATAATGAAGATGCCAAGTCTGCAGCTGCCAGGTTGTTCCCTTAAGAAATAAAAGCAATTGGAGAGACGGGCAGCTTTAATTGGAACAGGATCTGTTGTTGCAAGCATGCAAGATTTTAAACAGACTCCAACAGATTGATCTTTTACAGCTTCCCAGGCCTCTTTCCAACTGAAATGATGTCTCTATGTGTGTATATACTTGTCTTTCTTCATGCCTTGTGTCTTTCTTCACTCCCTTTCATGTTAATCTCCTTTTAGCTAAATTGTAAACTGAATGGGATGAAGGTCTCCCTCTCTCTCTCTCTCTCTCTCTCACACACACACACGGGTGGGATTCAGCCGGTGTTACTACTAATTTGGTGACTACATTTTGCTGCACGCGTGTGTAAAAAAAACCTTAAGCTGTGCCACCCAGAGAGCTGAAAAGCACAGCACATGGGTACACAGCGTTTGAAAAGCCTCTTTTTTCCTGCTTTTTCAACCTCAGCTGTGCTGCGCAAAGCAGCTGAAGTTGAAAAAGCAGGAAATAAAGGGCAGGTAAGAGCCCGGGCAGGCGGGTGGGCCAAACAGCAGCAGACACAAAACCGGTTCAGTGTCTGCTGCTCTTTAGAGCTACCGGTTCTATAGAGCCAGACAGAACCGGTAGAATGAGAGAGAGAAACAGACAGAGAAAGACAGATGGGAAGAGCAAGGCACAGAGACAGAGAGAGAAATAATAATCCTGTTAAATCATGGGAAAGATCTATATTGGCCAAAATTGTTTGTCACAACAGGTTCCCAACCCAACATGTAGGTAGTCCTTGACTTTACCACCATAACTTTGAGCCCAAATTTTTTGTTGCTTGTGAGACAGTTGAAATTTGCCCCATTTTACTACCTTTCTTGCCACCGTTGTTACGTGAATTGCTGCAGTTGTTACATTAGTAACACAAGTGTTAAGTGAATCAGGTTTTTCCATTGACTTTGCGTGCCAGTTGGTTGCAAAAAGTGATCATGTGACCCTGGGACACTGCAACCATCGTAAATACATGTCAGTTGCCAAGAGTCTGAATTTTGATCTCCTGACCATGGAGTTACTACAATGGTCATGACTGTGAAAAATGTCAAAAGTCACTTTTTCCAGCACTGTTGCAATGTAAGTTGAGGACTCCCTGTATTTTTGGAACCATAAGGACCAAATAAGGTGGGGACAGGGTTCTGTTGCTTCTCACAAGGGTCTGTGTGCTGCTGAACATCATGTTGCTTTTGATCGTGATGGAAATATAGCCATAGTAACTAGTGTCTAAGGAATGTTCCTATTCCAGGGATGTCTCTAACTACTTTTAAAGACATCACATGGTAGCTGTCACTACATCTTATGGAAATTACTTTCATATTTTAAACCAGAGAGAAATATTTTCTTTTGCTAGCGCTAAAGCTTTCGGAATTGATACTTCTAAGGCCTAATAGTAAGAGAAGTCTGATGACTTGGGGAGTGGCACAAAAGCAACAAAGACCTTTTAATACCTCCAACTTGGCCCCCAATGTCCAGTTATCATCAGCTGGAGAAAAAACTCTCCCAAGAACAGTTTTAAAAGGGAAGAAATTCAGTCCGAACCCACAGTACACATAAATTATAAATAAAAAGCAACACAAACCACGTTGCAGCAATTAACAAGACAGGGCAAAATAAGGAATTGCAGACTTCAAAAGATAACGAAATAGGGCAAAATAAGGAATTGCAGACTTGCAAACAAACACAGTTGGGAGGATGCCAGAACCCAGATAAGACTTGACAAACCAAAATAATTCACGCTTTGCTTCCAGCAAGGTGCTGTGCGCAAACACCCTTTTAAAATCCTGTTTTCCCAGCTGCAGCTAATGAAGGGAATCAGGGCCCTTTTCTCTCATGTAACCCACCCGCGTAACTCACATTGCTCCCTTCTCCGTTCCTCCCTGCATGCCTAGGATGAAGAGGGGGTGGCCCTGAGTCTTCCTCTGAATGCCCAGCTGGACTGTACCCTTCTCCAGTTTCTTCCACAGCCACCAGAGCCATACTCCCATTCCCTGTCAGCTGTTTGACCTCCCCCTTGGAATCAGATTCCAACAGGGGCATGACAAGAAGTGACTTGAAAGCTCATTTCCTCCATACTATGTCCAATGTTATAAACAATATGTTTATAACTATTTTTTTTTTTTGGTAAACTAAAAAGTGCCAAGTTTTGCAACCTTCACAGAGGACTTCCCTAGTGATAAGTGTGTTCCCTTTCGTGCAGTTCCTCCAGCTGTATAATATTCTTGTTGAATGCCACAGCGAGAAGTACTGTATATGCAGAATTCCAAGTGTGGTCATGCCATTAGTTTATATAAAAACATTACAATATTGGCAGGTCCTTTATGGTTCCCTGGAACGAATGAGCCCTTTTCACGTCTTAAAAAACAATTTCTGTGGTTAAGTGAGACATTTGTTAAGTGAGCTTTGCCCCATTTTACAGCCATTCTTGCCACAGTTGTTAAGTGAATCACTGCAGTTGATACGTTAGTAACCTGGTTGTTAAGTGAATCTGGATTCTCCATTGACTTTGCTTGTTAGAAGGTTGCAAATGGTCATCACGTAATCTTGGGACACAGCAACCGTCATAAATATGAAACAATTGCCAAGCATCTGAATTTTGATCAAGTGATTATGGGGCTGCTGCAAAAGTTGTAACTGTGAAAAATGGTCAGAAGTCACTTTTTTCAGTGCCATTGTAACTTTGAACAGTCATCAATCAACTGTTGTAAGTCAAGGACTACCTGTATTTGTAATCTTTTTACTGTTACAATTCTGAACAGTTAGATCAATTACTGTTTATACCTAATACAGGTAATTTACAATTAGGCTAAAAATGAATTCGGTAAATTGTTTGGGAACTCTTTTTCTTGTATCCATTAGAGGTGGTATTCAGCAGGTTCTGACCAGTTCTGGACAACCGGTAGTGGAAATTTTGAGTAGTTCGAAGAACTGGAAATACCATCTCTGACTGCCCCTGCCCCCATCTATTCTCTGCCTCCCGAGTCCCAGCTGATTGGCCGGGTCTTCTTTTGTTGCCCTGCACAGGAGAATGGAGCTGGAAAGCAGGTTAGTGGGGTGGGGAGGGAATGAGGATTTTGCAGTAACCTTCCCTTGGAGTGGGGTGGGAGATTTTGCATTATCCTTCCCTGCCACACCCACCAAGCCATGCCAACAAAGCAGGTAGTAATTTTTTTTGAATCCCACCACTGGGATTCAAATGTATCCATGGTAATACACACTTATTTATTCTGACTCTATTCTTGCATTTTATCAAGTTATATAGGGCTTCCCCCTTTTGTATATAACTTGAATTACAGGGTTATCCTTGTTTCCAAATTATATCGGAGAACCATATTTTTCCCCTCTAATATGTCACAATCTGACTGTTCATGAAGTTGTTAGCAATCTCAAGTGAATCTTATGAGATTTTGCTTGGGGTTTTCTTTTGTGGGGAGGTGGTTTATAATACAAAGATTGCCAACTAGAACTTACTTAGGTTCTTTGGTGAGAGACTTAACTCAGTCTGTGTACCTTTTCTGTTAGGCAGGGATTTTCCCCAACTCTGCTAGAAAATGCAATTCATGAAACAATAGTTTTAGGCATACAAATTGTGAACATTATTTCTTTTCAGAGATTCATTGGATGTTCCTAAAAATACTGAATAAAACATTACTAATTATTCAGAAATGTTCTATTCCTTTTCTATTTGTGGGCTTCAGCAGAATGAATCATAATTGGTTTTATTCAACCATTTACTCTGTTTAATGCAATAAACCTTGGATTTGAAGATCCAAGGTATTTTTTAATTTAAGTGTCCAATTTACCTCTTTCATTTATTCTCACAAGTTCAGTGAGCAGCATACAAAATCAAGGTTCTGCCTTGGGTATGTCCTTGTGCATGAACGGAGAATCTGTTTCATGAATTTATTTCCTTAAATAGGAAAATGAACATTTCTCTTTGCAAGGACAAATATAAAGCATGACATTAAAAGCTGATCTTAAAAGTACAACTTTTGAGATGTCAGTAAAGACGACTTGTAGATTTCGATGTGGATGTAACTTTATACCCACTTTTACATGTTTAAGGGAGTATTTTAGGGTGTGTTTTATGTGACAGTTGAGTGCAAGACTGGGTAAGATCTTTTAAGAATCAGTATTGTGAGGCAGGTGGATCTATAAATTGTAATAACCACACAAACTAAAAAAAAAGGTTGCTGAAGATTTGATGCTGACAAAGTAGCAGAGTGTGTTTAGCCAGTCTATTGAAAAATGAAAGTACTACAAAGAAACTGATAAATCTCAAGGTTCTCCCATGGAATGTGGCTCTAACAACCTTGAAAGATCTGTGGTGGTAGTTTATCTATTGCCAGGTTAACCACACAAATGAATTGCTGCATTTTTCTTGGCGTTCAGAACTATGTATATAAAAAAAGAAAACTGAGCCTCTCTGTGGGGGAATCTGTCTTTATAAAGTTTTAGAACTAGTTGAAATGACATTTCAGGACTTCCCCATTGTAAGCACCTTTCTCCCTGCTTCTCCTTTAGCAATTATGCCTTTGAAATGCTTCCACTGGAACTTAGATCTAGAAAAAATAAACACAGGACGGGAAGGCACTCAAAACCAGCAATACAGTACACTCAAAATTTCTTTTCTTAGCAATTCAACCATTTAAAAAATAAGAATGTTTAAATTAAACAAATAGTAGGGTACCTGGCATTCTGCAGAATACAATGTCAACTTCCAACCTTACCTTTATTTGCCTGAGAGAGTGTCCACATGCCTAGAAAGCTTTTTCTTCGTTGTCACAGCCTATGCAATCTTCAAGCAGCTTTTCTCATTCTGGCTAGAATTCTACAAACCCAGGAGCAAGATAAAAAAGAAGGGCATAACATAATATGCAAACCCACTCTTTTGCAAATTCCTTTGTTTGTTCCTTGCTTTCTCTAGTATGCATTTGTCCTAAAAAGAAGAATACTGTATACAACTTCTATCAATTTAAAAGACATATTCATGGAATGACAAAGCTGAGTCTTAAGCTTGGATCTAATTTTCTGGGGTTGGGTTTCTAAAGAATCAAATTAATGTCAAGTTTCTTCTGCCTTGTGGTCCAGAGTTTCACATGCTGTCCACTCCTGCCATTTTTTTTTTAATCCTGATTATTTCTATTATGACTGTTACGACTGTTGGTGTGATTAAAAAAGGAGGACACAGAGAAGGATCCTTAGACTATTGCTGTGGTCTTCAGTGCAGGCACTTAATAAGGAAAGGTGGAATGATGAATGGCTGCAGCAGCAGGATCTTGGTGGTAGTGGAGGTAACAACAGAGGAAACCACTCCAGGTCTTTTTCTGTTCCCCCTGTATACATTGGGATTTCCGAGGATGAGTTTTTGGATGGGATGTTCCTACCAGAACTGAACAGCTCAGTCAGAAAAGGGCAACTGGCAAGTTTTCAGAATAAAAAAATGGAAGTCTAATAACCTTCTAGCTACCTTCTTGTCTGTTTATAAAAGCAAATCAAAGTGGATGTTGTCTGATTCACGCATGTCCGCCTGAGATAAGGCTCATTCAGTTCAGTTTATATTGTGTCTACAGGTCTGTTTGCTATTAAAGCAACTTCATACTTCACATCGGGGGTGGGCTGCTGAGGGTTTGCAGGGGCTCGGGAGATCCTCTAGCTAAGATTCTGCACAGTTTGGAGAACCCCCAAATCCCACTCCTGGCTGGCCCTGCCCATCCCATCCTGCCCCTCCCAGGAGTCCCCATGTGGCCCATTTTGGATGCAGGTAAGTGCAGGGCGTGTGCGGAGGCTCGCGGAGGGTGAAAAACAGGCCTCCAGAAAGTTCGGGAAGGCCGGAAATGGACCCATTTCTGTCTTCCAAAGATCCTCCGGGGCTCGGAAGGCCGTTTTTGCCCTCCCAGAAGCTCGAGGAAAGCTTCCAGAGCCAGGGGAGGGCAAAAATGTCTCCATGGCCACCATGGCCATGCCCACCCAGCAACTGGGCACAGAACCCATTGCTAAAATTTTTGAAAATCATCCCTGCTTCACATAATCCAGAATAAGGACTCTATGATTTCTCTTTCTTCAAACTAGTTAACAGTGGGAATAGGAATAAAGGACTAACTTCTTAAACCTTCCCCAGATTTAATACAGCATTTAAGAAAAGAGGAATAAGTACACTCAGACATTTTTTGTCTAGCCATAAAAATGATGAGAAAGAAAAATCATTAGATGCATTGAGGATTTATTAATGAGATGGTTTCCAAATTTTCCATCTAGTTAATTAGATTGTCTTTCACTTGATTTGCAGTCATCAGCATTCTTTTCTAGTCTCTCTTTTCTTTTGATTAGGTGCCTTGAATACTGTTTATACAATTCGTTTACATATATCACATCTGGTTAGCCTTCAGTTTAAGCCTAAAATGGATATTGTGTCCTGCTCTACAGTGATGGCATCCATTTGTACAAATTACACTAAAGCAGCCTTTTCCCTTAAAGTTAGTCCTCTACTTCCGACCCATTGTTTAACCCATTCAAAGTTATGATGGCCTGAGAAAGGATTCTTTACATCAGGGGTGTCAAACTCAAGGCTTAGATCTGGCTCATGGGGCCGCTCTGGAAACAGCGAAGGACCGGCCTGTGGTGCCTCTGCCAGCAAAAACAGGCTGCCAATCTCCATTTTCAGCTGGGACGGCCTCCTGCAGCCTTCTGCCAGCAAAAACGGAGTTCCATTTTCACTGGCAGAGGGTTGCAGGATGCTGTCCCAGTTGAAAATGGAGATCGGCAATTGTGAATTGGTTAACAGCCACTGTAAAAACAGTTGAAATATTGGTCTCCAGTTGTGGTTGTAAGTCCAGGACTATCTATACTGATATTCTTTCTGCTTCAGATTAGTTTATACTTTTCCCTGACTTAATTTAGCACATTGATGTCCTACAGTAAGAAGACTGGGATATACATTTGTAACAAATAAAATGATGAAACAAATGAGGGACGGAGAGACGAATACATGTATTTTTGTGAAGTCTCTGCCTTTGAGTTTAAGAAAAGACATCTTCCTTTCCTTCTTTTTTTCCCCTTCCTGTTCCCTGTGGGCACTCTTTTCCAGTCAGCGAATGCTCAGTGTGTCTACAGTAACAGATGCAGTGCAGTTAAGATTAGCAACTATAAATAATATATTGATACTTAAAAGGAAAAAAAAATGAAGGAAAGTATATCTCTTTCAGAAACTACGATATAAACAATGGTATTGAAAATCACTTCAGAAGCAAGTGTGGTGGGAAAATATATGTATTGTTCTGTCAGTAGATGTACAATAGAGATGGAATTGTCTTGCATTTTTACCCTTGCAATACCAAAAGTAAGGAGAGGGCAAATATTCCCTCTTTCAGGCTCAGAAAGGTAGGACTGGCAAGCCAAATGAGCAAGAAAAAGTTGCTATTCATACTTGCTCTTCTTTTTGCATTGAGCAGAAAAGTAATCTGCAGGCTGACACGTTATGTTGTTTGTCTCTTCCTAACAGTCTCCTATAATTGAAGTTTAGCTTTCTGATTAGTCATTCCCAGCTATTCTTTTATGATATAAGATTAACAGACCTTGAAACCATGTAGTAAAATATAAAATTTGATTTTGTTGTGGCCATGAAAGTGACTTATCCCACGTTTATTCAATTGTATTCCAGATGCTGCAGAGTTTTTACATTTTCTGTTTAATATTCTGTAACATTTAACATGGTCATCAAATCAAATATATAATACAAAATTAAAAAGAGATCACCTTGTTTTTCCCCTCTGGTTTCTAGCTGCCAACCCTCACCTGTCAAGCTGTTTACAAATCCCATTTTGAATTCTGTCCCAGGAAGGAAGCTTCAGATCCCACAGTGTTCAGTCCAGCTCTATTAATCAGGGTATCAAATACACATTGTACTTTCACAAATTCATTAAACTTGTACAGAACTTCCATTTATCACAAATATAATCCCAAAGTTAAATACTTTCAGCAAAACGAAACACTGTATTCACAAACCTAGCTTTATATGTCATTCATATAATGATCCCTGGTACAAGAGGAAAAAAGTTCTGCTTATAAAAACAACAAAAAAGGCAATACAAGGTAACTTTCCACATTGTGCTAGATATTGAGACAGTGGTTGGCTGGGAACTGTGGCATTGATAGAAATCTTCATCCGAAGCATACAGAACTCAAAGAACATATTAATTAAATGTACTGGTGAGAATGGAAAAACTACAGGCACACAATTACTCCTTATTCTCTCAATTTGCTCTGAAACATAAGTTCAGAGTTAAGTAAGAGTTTCATATACAGAAAGTGACAGTGCCATAGATTTCACTAACACAGTAATTCCATGCACATCTCACCCATCGATTTATTTGAGATGAGTGAGGAGAAAAATTGGGCCTACTAATGTTCTCCCTGGATAGTTATATACTACCTAAGATTTAATGCTAACTTCTTCTAGAATCATGTTCTCATCTGAAAACAAAACAGCCCAAACATAGAGAATGGTAACAAATATAACAAGACCTTGAATAACACAGTAAACAAGGATTTATTTTAATTGTAACTTCTTTCATATATAAGTTAAGCTTTAAATCTTAGTTTAAAGTAGTTGGATACATTATTCTAAGTAAAAGTAAAACAAACCACAGCTGAGCATGATATATAAACCTAATATATGTGTGAAAGGTTCTAATTTTTTGCAAGACGGGATGGGGAAACTAATCAGTGCTGCAAATTAGCTAATAAATAATGTGTGAGTGTGTGTGCGAGAGAGGGGACATCAAAAACATGCAATCTTTATTTGTTTTAGATAAATATATGCATTACACATTTACTTAACATCTATATATCGAGGAACAAGAAGTTACAACAATGCTGAACGAGGGGTACTTATGACTGGTCTACCTAGTTATGATCTTCACAGTGTCCCCAAAGTCATAAGACCACAATTTGGGTCCTTGAAACTCAGCTCACAATTACAGCTTCCGAAAAGCAGATTTGATGGGGAAGCCAGCAGAGGGTTACCAATAACAATCATGTGACATGCTGCGAGCACAAAGAATTTGTCTAATGATGTCAACTGGGACTGCCAGAACGGCCAACACAAGTCACATGATGTTGCGCCTTACAACTGGGTCACTTAATGATAAAGTTCCTAGTCCCTATTTCAGTCGGCAATTGAGGACTACCTGTATAACTGAGCCACTGATTAGTACTTAAATAGAGAAGATAGATTATTCCATGCCAATCAGCGCATATAGTAAAACAGGCGTGGGTTTTTCTGGCAAGGTATAAACATTGAGCTTCAGACCAAATTCATCATCACAGGTTCTTCTGCTGATGTTGTTGAGAGACTCTCACTTGTACATTTGGATTCAGGGTCTTAAAATTCAGTGATTGTGGCCTCATATTTTTAAAGACGCAATTGCATTGATATATAAACAAAACATTTCTTTAAAAGTACTTCTGTTCACACCAGTCATTGCTTACATGAATGCAACCCAACAACTGGAACAAGCCTATCACTCTATTGTAAAGCTATTTTATATTTATAATAGATAACAGATAATCAGAGTTGGAAGAGACCTTGTAGGTCATCTAGTCCAACCCACACCCAAGCGGGAGACCCTACATCATTTCTGACAAATGGCAGTCCAATCTCTTCTTGAAAGTCTCAAGTAATGGCGCTCCCACAACCTCTGAGGGCAACTTCTGTTCCTTTGGTTGATTGTTCTCACTGTCAGAAAATTTCTCCTTATTTCCAGGTTAAATCTCTCCTTGTTCAGTTTCCATCCATTATTCCTTGTCTGGCCTACAGGCACTTTAGAAAACAGCTTGACCCCTTCCTCCCTGTGGCAGCCCTTCAAATATTGGAAGACTGCTATCATGTCTCCCCTGGTCCTTCTCTTTACTAGACTAGCCAAGCCCAGTTCCTGCAAGCCCAGTTACTTCATTGTATGTTTTAGCCTCCAGTCCCCCAATCATCCTGGTTGCTCTTCTCTGTACTTTTTCTAGAGCCTCAACATCTTTTTTATAATGTGACCAAAACTGGATTCAGTACTCTAGGTGTGGTCTTACTAAGGCTTTATAGAGTGGTATTAGTACTTCCCTTGATCTTGATTGTATCCCTCTCTTAATACAACTTAGGATTGCATTAGCTTTTTTGGCTGCTGCTGCACACTGCTGGCTCATATTTAGCTGGTTGTCCACTAAGACTCCAAGATCCCTTTCACAGTTACTGCTATTGAGCCTGGTTTCACCCAGTCTATATGTGTACTTTTGGTTTTTCTTGCCTAAGTGTAGGACTTTACTTTTCTCTACATTGAATTTCATTTTGTTAGATATGGCCCAGTGTTCTAGTCTGTCAAGCTCCATCTGGATCTTGAGCCTATCTTCTTGGGTGTTCGCTATTCCTGCCAGCTTTGTATCATCTGCAGATTTGGTAAGTTCCGCTTCTATTCCCTCATCTAAGTCATTACTGAAGATATTGAAGAGTACTGGGCCTAAGACGGAACCTTGTGGCACCCACTACTTACTTCCCTCCATGTAGACTTAGACCCATTAAGGATATTTGTTGAGTACGGTTTGCCAGCCAGTTGCGAATCCATCTAGTGGTGGTGCTATCTATTCCACTTTTTTCTAGCTTACTAAGAAGTAGGTTGTGGTCTACTTTGTCGAATGCCTTGCTGAAGTCTAAATATATTATTTAGACTGCGGCTTCCTCCGTTGGGGCCGCAGCTGCCGTCGGCGCCGCAGCCGGGGCCGCTGTTGCCGTTGGTGATGCCGTCAGGATCGGGGCCGTTGTTGCGGCCGTTGGAGCTGTCGCCGGTGGCTGGCGCCGTTGCTAAGCCGCTGAGGTTGCTGCCGAGGCCGGGGTCGCCGCCGCTGGCACAGGGGCGGAGGAGGCCGTTGCTGAGGCCGCTGCAGCTGCCGTTGCCGCCGGAGCCGCTGAGGCCGTTGCCGGCGCAGGAGAGACTGTGGGGAGGCCGGAGGAGGCCACTGTTGGGGCCTCCGAGGCCGCCGCCACCACCGCCGGGACCGCTGGGGCTGCCGCCGTCGTCGCTGGGACCGCTGTTGTCGACGCCGCCATGCAGGTCGGTCCCGCCACGGGGGTTGCCACCGACGCGGAGGCAGCCATGGGAAGGCCGGAGGAGGTTGTCGTTGGGGCCGTTGAGGCCGCCGCCGCCGCCGCTGGGGCTGTTGTTGTTACCGGAGCTGTCGCCACCGTCGCTGCTGAGGCCGCTGAGACCATCATTGCCGCCGCTGGGACCGGCGTTTTCATCTACTCGGGGATGGCGTAGGTTTGATGAGGTGCCCGGCATTTTCCATCGGAACTGGAGGTGGAGGAGTGTTGCCGGGGCCGGGGCCGTTGCCGTGGACTGTGAGAGGGCCTGCGGCGAGGCTAGAAAACATGACCTGCGCCCCCGAGTGACGGGTCCCCCGCGAGGCTGGATGCCAGCTGTCGGTGGGGTGCGACTACTCCGGCCCGGATTTGGGTCCCGCTTGGTTCGGCCTTGGCCTGGTCGATGGCAGTCAGAGAAGATCCAGCCAAAGACAAAACTGACATACTCCTCGAAACATCTGTGGGCCCTGAGATATGTCCCCCTATCTCAGAGTTGGCCCTCTTGCCTCTCTAAGACTTATCTCAAGGACGGATCTTGGGATCCGGAGAGATGGTGGGGTCGCCGGAAATGTGGGAGGGAGGGTTGTTTAAAATTTTTAATTAGATTCTTAAAGGGGTTAGGGTTGGCCGGGCGGGGGTTGGGGGACAACCTGCCTGGGGCTGGGACCGGGTCGTGGGTTGAGCGTTGCCGGGAGGGGGAGGGGGCTGTATTGAGGATGGGGGGTTGTCCCAGGGAGGGTGTTTTTAAAACTATTAGTACGGTGAGCGGGAGAGGCAGATTTGGCAGTTATAGGGGGCCACATTCTGTTTTGGGAGCGCGCCCCCGCTATTTGATGGCGGTGGCGCGCTCCGACCCCCTTGTTTTGTCCCGTTCCCCGGGGGGTGTGAGCGATCGGGCCCTGGGCCTTCGGCTGATGTTGTGTAACGCCAGGTCCGTTATTAATAAAGCCCCCCTCATTTATGATCTGATTTGTGAGGGGGGAGCGGACCTGGTGGGTGTTACCGAGACCTGGCTGGGCCCAGAGGGGGGAGTTCCCCTTGTGGAGATGTGCCCAGCCGGGTTTCGGGTTTTTCATCGGCCGAGGGTCCAGGGGAGGGGCGGGGGTGTTGCGGTGGTTATTAAGGAGGATCTGTGTCCGAGGGAATCCACTGTTTCTCAGACGATCGGGTGTGAGTCTCTTTTCGTGAAGTTCGGCCCCAAGGTACAGGTGGGCTTGTTGATCGCATACCTGGCTCCCTGCTATGCGGCATCAGCCCTGCTTGAGCTCCTGGAGGTTATAGCCGGCGTGGCGGTTGAGACCCCCAGGCTTATGGTCATGGGGGATTTCAACCTCCCTTCTGCCGGCGGTACCTCGGGGATTGCTCAGGAGTTCATGGCTTCCATGACAGCCATGGGCCTGACCCAGTTAATTCGGGACCCTACTCATGTGGGAGGTCACACCCTGGATTTAGTTTTTGTCTCTGATCAGTGGCAGAGTGGTCTGGGTGTAGGGGATATAGTTATAGAACCCCTGTCATGGACAGATCACTCGCTCTTGAGGCTCGACTTCCGTTCCGCGCCCCCCGACCGCAGGGAGGCGGGGCCGCTTAAATGGTACCGCCCCAGGCGCCTGATGGACCCGGATAGGTTCCTGATGGAGCTTGGGCCATTTCCCGAAGCTCACACACACGACTTGGTTGAGGGCCTGGTTGCTACCTGGGATAGGGTGGCTGCTGGGGCCCTTGACCAGGTCGTGCCCTTGCGGCCTCTGACCCGGTGCCGATCCCAAATGGCTCCTTGGTTTTCTGAGGAGCTAAGGGAGATGAAGCGCCGGAAAAGACGCCTAGAGAGTAGTTGGAGGGCTAGCTGCTCTGAGTCTGACCGAACACTTCTACGATCTTATATTAAGACGTATTTAGTGGCGATGAAGGTGGCGAGGAGGTCTTACCTCTCCACCCTTATTGCGTCCGCGGAAAACCGCCCAGCCGCCCTGTTTAGGTTGACTCGCTCCCTTTTAGAGATGGAAGCGCGGGAGGATCCCTTACAGGGACGGGCTGAGGAGTTTTCTAGGTTTCTGCAGGATAAAATCGCTCAGATTCGGGACGAGCTGGACTCCGACTGGGCATCTCCGGGCGGGGGGGCGGGGGTGGATATCGGTGAGGCCAGTTGGGTTGAGTTCGACCCTGTTACTGTTGAAGACGTGGACAGGGTGCTGGGGGGACTGAATGCCACCACCTGTTTGTTGGACCCATGCCCCTCCTGGTTGGTCTTGGCCACTCGGGAGGTGACACGAGGCTGGTTCCAGGGTATTATAAACGCTTCCTTGAGAGAGGGGCTTTTACCTGCCGCCTTGAAGGAGGCGGTGGTGCGGCCCCTCCTCAAGAAACCGTCCCTGGACCCAGCATTGTTATCAAATTACCGTCCTGTCTCCAACCTTCGCTTTGTTGCGAAGGTTGTAGAGAGTGTGGTGGCCCGTCAGCTTCCCCGGTTCCTGGATGAAGCGAGTTATCTTGACCCCCTCCAATCGGGCTTCAGGCCCGGGCACAGCACGGAGACGGCGTTGGTCGCGTTGGTTGATGATCTCTGGAGGGCTCGGGACAGAGGTTGTTCCTCTGTCCTGGTCCTGTTAGATCTCTCGGCGGCTTTTGATACTGTCGACCACAGTATCTTATTGCAGCGGTTGGGGGGGTTGTGGGTTGGAGGCACCGTATTACGGTGGTTCTCCTTCTTCCTCTCCGACCGCTCGCAATTTGTGTTGACGGGGGGGCAGAGATCGTCCCCAAGGCCCCTGCTTTGTGGGGTGCCTCAGGGGTCGGTGCTCTCACCGCTGCTGTTCAACATTTATGTAAAGCCGCTGGGTGAGATCATCCGTGGCTTTGGGGTGGAGTTCCATCAGTACGCTGATGATACGCAGCTGTACATCTCCACCCCGGGCCACCCCAACGAAGCCGTCGAAGTGATGTCCCAGTGCCTGGAGGCCGTGCGGGGTTGGATGGGTCGTAACAGGCTTCGTCTCAACCCGGCCAAAACCGAGTGGCTGTGGTTTCCTGCGCCCAGATACAGCCAGCTTATTCCTTCGCTGGCCGTGGGGGGAGAGGTTTTGACCCCCGTGGAAAGGGCACGCAACTTGGGTGTCCTCCTGGATGTGCGGCTGTCTTTGGAAGAACATATCGCAGCCGTCGCCAGGGGGGCTTTTTATCAGATTCGTCTGATTTACCAGTTGCAGTCCTTTCTGGATCTGGGCGCACTTCGCACAGTCACTTCCGCCCTCGTTATCTCCCGCTTGGATTATTGCAATGCTCTTTACATGGGGCTCCCCTTGAAGAGTCTCCGGAGGTTGCAGGTAGTCCAGAATGCAGCCGCGCGGGTGATCGTGGGCGCCCCTCGAGGCGCACACGTAACACCACTTCTCCGCAGGCTGCACTGGCTTCCTGTGGCCTTCCGGATTCGATTCAAGGTGGTACTGATGGTATTTAAAGTGCTCCATGGCTCGGGACCTGGGTACTTACGGGACCGCCTGCTGCCATCAACAACCTCCCGCCGCCCAGTACGCTCCCACAGGGTCGCCCTCCTTGGGGTACCGCCACCTGATCGTTGTCGACTGGCGGCCCCGAGGGTGCGTGCTTTCTCTGTGGGAGCGCCCTCCCTGTGGAATGATCTCCCCCCGGAGATACGAGCCATGACAGATATCCTCTCCTTCCGGCGCGCAGTTAAGACCCTATTTTTTAAACAGGCTGGCCTGGCCCAGTAAGGGTTTAAGGGGTTTTAGTAAATAGGGTTTTTTAAATTTTAACTTATTTTTAAAATTTTTGGGATGCAGCCATACTCATGTTTAATTCGGTTTTAAATTCTATTTAATTTTGTATCTCTGTATTTTATGTATTTATTAGGCTGTACACCGCCCCGAGTCCCTTTTCGGAGAGGGAGCGGTATAGAAATACAATTATAAATAAATAAATAAAATAAATATTATGTCCACAGTATTTTGCTGGTCTACTAGTTTAGTCACTGTGTTGAAGAATGAAATAAGATTGGTTTGGCATGATCTGTTTTTAACAAACCCGTGCTGACTGCTAGTTATTATTTTACTTGTTTCTAGATGTTGGCAGATCTGTTTTTTTATTATCTTTTCCAGTATCTTTCCGGGTATTGATGTTAGGCTGATTGGTCTATAGTTTCCTGGGTCGGTTTTTTTTTTTTTTTCCTTTTTTGAAGATGGGAACTACATCAGCTCTTTTCCAGTCCTCTGGTAGTTCCCCGGTGCTCCAGGATTTTTGAAAGATATGGTGCAGTGGTTCTGAGATGACCTATGCCAGCTCCTTTAAAACTCTGGGATGTAGTCCATCAGGCCCCGGTGATTTGTTTTCATCAAGATCAGACAGGTGTTCTCTTACTATTTTTTTACTTATTTTAACTTTTATTTCTGGTCTGTCTTTTACAGTTATGTTTTTGAGCTATAGTTTCTTTTTGTGAGAAGACAGATGCAAAGAATGAGTTAAGTAGTTCTGCTTTCTCTCTGTTGCCTGTTACTTATTATTATTATTACAAGTATGCCCTATTTTCTCTCAGTGCCAGAAGGAAAGGAAGTCTGAAGGACAGGGATTAGGATAACCCATCACTTATAATTTTACTGATTATAAGTTTTTTGTTCAATGTTTTCCAAAGCATGGTTGTAAATTCTTCAATGGTAGTTTTTGGTGTTTAGGTGACTTCTGCAATCCAAAACATGATATTTGCAGGAATTCCTTGACTTACAATCACAATTGAGCCTAAAATTTATGTTGCTAAGCAAGTTATTGAGTTTTGTCCCATTTTACAACCTTTCCTGCCACAGTTGTTAAGTGAATTACTGCGGTTGTTAAGTTAGAAACACTGTTCTTAAGTGAATCTGGCTTCCACATTGAGCTTTCTTGTCAGAAGGTCATCCAAGGTGATCACATGATCCCAGGACATTACATCCATTATAAATATATGCCATGTGATGACCCGGAGTGTAACACAAACATAACAAAATCCAAAATGTAAATAAATGTCCTTTAATGCCTCCAACTTGGCCCCATTGTTCAATAATTTTCAGTTGGAGATAAGACTTATTCAAAAATAGTCTTCAAAAGAAAGCAATACAGTCCAAACTTAATGAACAGATAGAGGTGAAATAAAAAACCAAAACAAACTACAATGAAGGAATTTCCACAACGGACCAGGATAAGTAATTACCAACTTCAAGGAGATAACAAGGCACAGTCTGTTGGAAAGATGCCAACCAAGGTAACTTCAGCCCAAAATAAAGCACACTTTGCTTCTGGTAATGCTGTGTTTTAACAGTCTCTCTTATATACTATTCTCCCCAATGAGGAGGATCATGGCCACTTCCTCTCTCGTAAGCCAAGTTGTTCTCTGTTCCTCTCTGCGTGTCCTAGGATGAGCCTGGTTTTTCCTCTGACTGCCCAGCCAGCCTGTGCCCTTCCCCAGCCTCCTCCACAACCTCCGGAGCCACACCTCTACTCCCTGTTGGCTGTTCCTCTCCCTCAGAGTCCGACTCTAACAAGGGCATGACATGCCAGTTGCCAAGCATCTGAATTTTGATTATGTGACCATGGAGATGCTGCAATGGTCATAAGTGTCATAAGTCACATTTTTTTCAGTGCCATTGTAACTTTGAATGGTCACTTCATGAATGGTTCAATGTATTTTGACCCTTTCAAGCTAAATTTTCATGCACCTGATTGAAAACAAATGTCAGAAAGCTGAAAGATTAGGCTTGTAGAATGCTGGCAATAATATGTGATAGAAATATTTCCTTTTCTCTGAGAAATTGAGATCTTTAATAAGTTCTATAACCGCTATTGGTAAAAAGAAGACAATACCTAAAGTAGAGGCTTTTAATCTTCACTGATTTTTGTACTTGTTTTCAAAATAAACATGAGAAGGATTCAGAGAAAGAGAAATAAAGAACCTAATCATGTTTCTTTATTGTTATAAAAGAACTTTTCTTTTTCTGTTTTACTATTTGGTAATAATATAATGAATAAGATATTTTCCACAAACCAATGATATGTAGTGTATGTGTGTTTGTATGTGTTTGTGTATGTCTTTAGAATTGTCTTAAACAAATTTTCTGGGTTTATTTTCGGGTTTCCTTTTTTCTGATTTTATAGTAATGTTGTTGTACAATAATAAAATGTAATAAAATGCAGAAAAAAATTGAAAAATAATAAAGATGGATTCAGCTTCTATTCCAAGCGTGGACAATTCTTTGAGAGTAAAACCAACATTTAATTGGGGGTGTGGAGAAATAAGACATACAGGCTATATTAGAGACTTCTGAGTTAGGAAGGTTTGCTTTGTGATTTTTAGGTGAGGTTCTTTGTTTAAAACAAAACATTGTAACTGATTTTGCTATTGTTTATCCCCAAATGCCCATGCAATTTCTTTCCCAAATGGAAGGAAAAAAAAATTCTGCTGATTTGGGGGAGCTGCAGAAGAGATTCTAAGGACCACCAAAGATCATCTATCTGTGCTGTATTATTGACCAGAAAGCCTTCAGACCCCTTTCCCCCCCTAAAAAAGTCTTCAGTAAAATGATCACTTTAATCTTCATGTCAGTGAAAGCAATCAACACTGAGAGAGGGAACAGATAAACAAGTAGCTCCAAAGCCCCACATTAATTTGTGGTGTCATTTGAGCCACAAAAGGCTGCCCCTCTGGATCTAATTTAATAGCTTCCATTTATTACAAAATCTTGAAAGGAAGGGAAGAGTATAATTTGCAACCAAAATAAGGGGGAGGGAGGCATATCAATGCACTTATTCAATGCTCCAGTAATCATCTGGATTAAAGTTTGGGAATATATGTATACATAGTTAATGTGACCCAAAAGAAAATTGCTAGCTCAAGGAAATATGTTTTTTTTCTTTCAAAAAATGATAAATTCCATAGTAGATATGTCCTAGTTTACTTGCCTACATATCATTGTGTGGACACTTCTATCATTATCTATTCATTGTTCATATTACTTTGCAAACCATTGAGAGCCCCATTTTGATTATGTTGGAATCTAATTTGTAACTAACTAAATAAAATGTCCTGATTTGAGCACATTTCAATATCTCATGACATGGTGATTAATAGTCAGCCTGCATTTGATGATTATTGTAAATGTCAGCAAACTTCACACAGACCATTACCTGTTATTTGAAGCCTTAGCAAGCAGAAATTAAGACACAGGTCTCAGAAATAAAATTAAACAAATGCAAAATTATCCACTTATATTGCAGAAATCAAACATACAGAGGCAGAATTTAGGAAGGGACAGTTATCACCAACCTTTGGTTCGAATAATTGTTATTTTTCTAGAGATCTATCCAGGATCTTAAAGAACAGTTTTGACAATCCACTTCTAAATGCTAAAATTGCATCCCTAGTCCGTCAGATACTTTCTTCAGTTCCATTACTGCTGCTTCAAGTAGCTTCAACCAGGTTTCAAGGACTTACCATTGATTCATGCAGCACATGCTGAGTGTACCATACTCAGTTAGTATGGTATGAGAAAAACCTTTGAGTTTTTCTTAACTGCTAATGACTACATCAACAAACCTATTTAACTTTCTAGCTTACATTATAAATAGTTCATCTTCCAGGATATTTTCATCAACTTCTCAATCTAGTTTAAAATCCTACTATTATTTTTTAGTTTGCCAATAACCAAATGGATCCTTCTTAGCTGAGACAAAACTAGGTGGAAGTACTAGTGATTATTCAATCAAGAGTGTCTCATTAATTTAAAATACACTGAATGTATGATGCATGTATTTGAGGAGTTCTTAGTGCAGAGATTTAGTAAACCATCCTTAACAGGTGGCTTTGCAACCTCCATTTCAAAAATGTGAGTGATGGAGGTTCGCTATTGTTTTAGATAAAATATTCCAGTGTTCAATAGCTCTTTGGGGAAAAAAATCCTTGTAATATTCAACTGCATTTCTTTTCATTTAGTTTCAATCTTATCCTGCTCTCACAGTCAACAAAGAACAGGTATATCTCTTTTTGCACATGATAGTCTTTTCATATTTACAGATTACTGTCAGCTAGTGTCATCAGCAAATTTGATAAGAAACCTTTCCATTCTATTCTCTCAATCATTTTTAAAAATATATAAGAGCACTGGGCCAAAAATAAAACCATAGAGTAGCCTTACTTGATATTTCCCTCTAATAGCAATAGCACTTGGACTTATATACTGCTTCATAGTGCTTTACAGCCCTCTCTAAGTGGTTTACAGAGTAAGTATATTACCCCCAACAATTTTGGGTCCTCATTTTACTCACCTCAGAAGGATGGAAGGCTAAGTCAACCTTGAGCCTGGTGGGATTTGAACTGCCAAATTGCATGCAGCTGACAGTCAGCAGAAGTATCCTGTAGTACGGCACTCTAACCACTGCGCCACCGAGGCTCATAATACAATATAAATCATAAGTATATTTGGGGTTGCTTGTTTAACCATTTTCAAATACTCTGGATTATAAAACAGCCATCCCACATTTTTCCATCTTAGTTATAAGGATATCATGTCTGACCCAACACAGGACATGACCAGATACTTTGCTAGGATTAAAATATGTTTTTACAGCATTCCTTTGGTCTTACTGTATACGATGCAGCTGAACTTCGGAATGTTTGAGATTCTTTTACAAAGTCATACTGAACTCAGATTTATTACAATTATATTCCTTCATTCCAGTTTAATTTTAAGAAATTCAAATAATAGGTAGAAAATTGTATCTATGGATATAATGGAAAATGCAAGAAGATGATAAGAAAAATAATGGGACCCTGTTTCAATAGAAAGAGTTCTTTTGAGAAACAAATTATAATTGTATTTAAATTGATTACAAAGAAGAAAAAAAGTCTTGGACAGTCATCAAATAGTTTACATCATTGTTGGCTGGATTCGTATGTTGCCATAAAACTCAAATGTGATTTGTGGTTCATTGGCTGAAAATGCAAACAAAACAAATAAATCCAATCTAAATATACTAATGTCAGATTGGGATTGTGTTCTTGTTGCATAAGGGCATACAGCATTGCATAATTGCATGTGATATATTGAATTTTGTTCTCTGATAAATGGAAGAAATAGTATTATTCATAGTGCTGACAAATTTACAGGGGCACTTAAGCTTTGAATGAAACAATTATTTGAAGGAATGCTCTGCAGGAAAATGGCAGCTCATTTATAATTAGTGGAGTGAAACAGTTATGGTCTTCTCTGAGTAGCAGGGATTTGTGCACATTGTGCCTCAGTCTGCAAAGTGAGTTATCCGATTTTGGGGGAAGTGGGGGTCCTGCATTGACCCTTTATTGAAGTTGAGCAGGGGTGGGATTCTAGAGGTTCGTACCTATTCACTAGAACCAGTTGTTAACGTTCTAAGCAGTTCGGAGAATCGATTGTTAGAAGAGATTACTGGCCTAATCCTGTAAGGAAGGCAGGAAGGAAACATTCTGGTGTTGCTTACAGAAACTGCCTCTCCCTTAACCCTTATTACATTCTTGGCAGAACTAGACTTCCTGTCTCAGGAACTTCTCTGGAGTTTTTTCCCCTTCTTTGCTGGTACTTTACTTGTGTGGAGTGACCATTCAACAATGGCACTGAAATAAGTGACTTATGACCGTTTTTCACACTTACAACTGTTGCAGCATCCCCACAGTCATGAGAGGCCAGGCGAGGAGATGCGTGCCTCGATGTGAGTGATATTGAGTTGGCCACGCCCAGTCAGTCACATGACCACCAAGCCACGCCCACCAACTAAGCCACGCCCACAGAACCGGTTGTTAAAAAATTTGAATTCCACCCCCTGAAGTTGAGTATCTTGCTTCCAAAAGGTGCTTTTCTTAAAATATTTTTTTTATCCTGCCTTTATTACTTTATAAGTAATGCAAGGTAGCAAACATATGTGATACTCCTCCTATTTTTACCCAACAGCCTAAAAGGTGATTTGGGCTGGGAGAGAGTGATTAGCATAAAGTCACTGACCTGACTCTCATGACGAGGGTGGAACTAGAACTCACAGTCTCCTGGTTTTTAGGCCAGAACCTTAACCGCTAGATGAAGCTGACTTCGCTTTGCTTTGCTTTTCCAGGCAGAAAAAATGCCTCTGGAAGGTTGAAGGGCCACATCGAGGCAACTCAGACAAATCTAGTCTACATGATTGTTGTTTGAGAACTTGTATTCTTCCTCAGATCAAAAGAATCATTATTCTGCAGTAAATTCTTTGTTCAAAAGTCAATTGTGAGTTCTACATTTAAGAATTATTTTTCAAATGTTGATACTGTAGAACTGATTTTTGTTTCTAAAAAGTTCATCACAGATGTACAGATAAACCTCTGGATTATATTGTCTTGCATGTATAAATATTTCTCTCTCTCTCTCTCTGTCTCTGTCACACACGTTCCTGACTTGTGAGAGAAAATAATAGGATAGGAATATTAAGCAAGACATTTCAATGAACATTTTATTACAACTATATTAAATTACTGAAAATTTTATATTTGAATAATTAATCCCAAATTCAGGTGGGATCAAGGAAACCTTTCCTTCTCAATGGTGTATGTATGTGGGGGTGGATAGCCATTTATACTACACTAAAGAAGCAGAAATCTTTCTAAACATAATAAAATGGAAACCCCATGTTGCCCTTTTGAGCACTTTTTTTTCCAAAACAGAGCTGTCACTATTGCGTTTATTTCCCATTAATGAATTCCATTTGAACAAACATACACAAGAGTGTTCACACTGTGAAATGCTGCTTACAGGACTTTCAAGGAAAGTGTAGCATCAAATTAAGCATTCTTGTATCCTCACAGGGGCTCATCTAGGAAACCATTTTCATTTGGTGCCTATGTGTTTTTTGGCTTTAGTTGTCATTTTGACTGGTATATTAATTCATCGCTTTAAAAATCTCTGGAATTGACTCTTCTGGAGTGGGAGATGGTTGCAGCTGACTTTTAATGAAATGTTTATTGCACATACATAAATTTGATTGGATATTCATCTTTTAAAATGTTATCAAATGATAAACCGACTTTTTTTGCAATAAAAAAGTGATAGTTTTGAATACTGCAAACCTATCTTAATTGAAGTCTGATGCAAATGAATAGTTGCTGTTTTGAGATGAGCAGATACAATTTCCTAATGACAGGAAAGATAGCTTTTGGGGTTTAGGGGCAGACCAAAGGTTTTCTCCTTCACATTGCAAAACACCCTTGGGACTTAGAAGCAATTTCATCTCAACCATAAGATTGCGCACTGCCCAGCTTTGTTTAGTAGAGTTCCCAGATTGCAATATATTCTATAATTGGTATAATTGACAATTATTTTGTTTCTTAATTTTGAAAGAAAAGATGTTGCAGCCAGCGTTAAATTAACATAACATTTATTGGGAGATGGTCAACAGTACATTTGTTCATAAAGTTTATAACTTTATAATTTCTCAGCATCAAGTAACCAGACTAGTCGAAGAGAATTGCTATTTTGAGAGGACCTCTGATTGAAGTTCTTAACTTTCTTTCCTGTATATAGAATTCACAAGATGACAGTTGACAGTTGTTGGAATCAAGAGTACATTGTCTGAAATCACATATCACATTAAGTTATTGGTTTGCATCACTGTTTTGTGTGAACCCATCTATTTGCAAAGCCATAGTTTATGTCTAGCATGTAATGTAAATCCAACTCATTATTGATACCATGGTTAAATGACTATTTTAATGCAATGCTTGAGACCAGCCTTTATCTAATCCAAGAGCATAAAACCTGTGTCTTTCCAAATGTGTTTTGATGCTGTTTTCTTTTAGAATTTAGAATTTATTTGATTTGTCTATCATAGAATGATAGAATTGAGGGGTATCTTAGGGGTCATCTACTCCATCCTCCTCAGTGCAGAATCCATTGAGCAGGGCTTTCAAACTCATGTTGTCACAGCAGCATCACGTGACGTATCGGGACTTTTTCCCCCTTCACTAAACCGGGCATGGGCATGGCCAGCGCATGATGCATCCAGTCCGTGGGCTGGTCATTAGAGCAAATGACCATCCAACATTTTGGAAGATTTCTATCTTGTGATGGTGTTGAACAAATTAAAATCATAGCCCACATAAGATAGGACCAATTGTAACTTAATTAGAATCTTCTGTGTTTTAAAAATCTTAATATTTTTCCATCATAATTTATTTTTCCTTCCTTTCTGAAACTTTATTATAAAAATACTTTTTAAACAAGAAGGCATCTATCATTGACAGCTTATCTGCCTCATATTTTTATGATACTTATGAATAATAATGGCTTTTTGAGTCAACATTAGGTCTGCTTTGAACCACAGAATCGTATTTCCTAGAGACAAATTGATCATCTTATTTATAGTGTTTTATAAAATTGCTTGAATCTGCTAGCCCACGGCTCATGTTATTTCTGCTATCCTGAAAAAAAAACTTGCAATAGCAATGCTTAAATAATGCTACTAAATCCCATATTTAAAATATTATATCCCATATTTTAATAGCACTACTAAATCCCAGTTTTTATTTAGAAGCATACAGGTGCTTATTTTAAATATATCATATTGCAAGACAACTGCACAAAACTTCAACTATTGTATCAAGGTTGTATGCTGAAAAAAAGGTCATTTTCTCCAGCTCATTGCTTTGACATAGCTCACACCGAAGGCCTAAATCATACCACATGTAAACAGTATATTCTGTAGACCTATATCTTGTTTTAAAAAACGGGTAAAAGCTCTTATGGGGCAGACCTGGACTGGGGACATGTTTTTCCCCATTTTTTTCTAAAAAAGAAAATAAACATGCTGAAGTATTTTTATTTAAAACTCTTAGGACTTCCAGTGCTGAAATCTGATGGCAAAATTGTTCAGGGATTAAAAGCATTAAAACCAAATTCTTAACTTTATTTCAGACTTAGGTGGAGATGCCTTTGGGAGAGGGTTGGAGGAGGAGTTATACAGTAAATACGTTTTTGATCTGGACTTCTTCCATGTTGTAGAATGTAGTCTGGAAGAAGGCATTCCAGCTATAGATTTCAGTCATTAAAAGGATTATTAAGTATGCTGTAACACAGAGGTGTCAAACTCAATTTCATTGAGGGCCGCATCAGGGTTGTGTTTGACCTCGGGGGGAATCTGGGGTGGCTGTGGCCAGGGTGGATGTGGCCAGCTCAACATCACTCCTGTCAAGAGCACCTGTGGTGGCCTGGGTGGGGCTCAAGGGGATCCTCCTGCAACTCTTTATCAGTGAAAACAGAGCTTGGGAGGGTCATGTGCAGGCCAGATCTAAGCACCCTTGGCCAGATCCTGCCCATGGACCCAGAGTTTGACACCCTTGCTGTACCATGTAATGGCAGTCACTGTTTAGATGTTTTTTGAAAATTATATTTAGGAAGGATTTTGTTCACGTGATTTTTTTAAAGCAGTGATTATTAAACTGCAAAGTATTTCATTCCTGAATTTGTTGACTTTTTCCTGCAGGTTTCCATATCATAAAGTATTTTTACTCAGATTTCCCTTAATTTTACAAAAAGAAGTGACAAAGTATTCTAGTATCACCTTTTAAAGATTGTTTTTAAAATAATCTTTCAGTTGTCTACAACATTTGTTCATTTTAACATTTCATTTGAAGTGATAACTTTTTATGAAATAACTGTTTTGTACCTTGAAAAGAAATTAAATAACTAGAAGACATTTGTATTGAGTTTCTAGCATATTCTGATATAGGATCGAGTGTGAGTCAGATTTACATGTTGGTTTCAAACATACTCTGATTTCCTGCCATAGTGTCATAAATGACTATTTAAATATGATTGCAATTACTTTAATATTTTAAACCAGTGGTCCCCAAAGTGGGCGGTACTGCCCCCTGGGGGGGGGGGGTGGGATGTCTTAGGGGGGCTAAGAGGCAAGGGCGCCGGCAGGGGGGCGCTAAGAAATGGCAGAGAGGCATAGCACCGCTACAGAGCTGGTGCCTCCAATGCCGCCGCAGCCGCATTTGATGCGCCGCCCCTCTGCCGCCTCTTAGCACCCCTCTGCTAGCCCCCTTGGGGACGCTAAGAGGCTGCAGGGGGGCGTTTGAGGTGCCGGCTCCAGAGCGGTGCTACAATCAATGGTGAGCCTGCAGGGCTGTCCGGCTCCTCAAACACCCCCCTGCCACCTCTTAGCATCCCCAATGGGTATAGCAGACGGACACTAAGAGTCAGCAGGGGGGCTGGCACATCGAACGCAGCGGCACATAATGTGCCACCACTTCCGCATTGGAGGCGCCAGCTCTGGAGCGGTGCTAGTCAATGGGTGAGCCTGCATGGCCGGCTGGTACCTTGAACGACCCCCTGCTGCCTCTTAGTACCCTCTGCCGGCCCCCTTGGAGATGCTAGGGGGACAGCAGGGGGGCGTTCAAGGCACCGGCTGGCCCTGCAGGCTCACCCACTGACTGTAGTAATGCTCCGGAACTGGTGCCTTGAATGCAGCAACACGTTGGGAAAAGCCACCGCCACCGCTTTCCCAAAGTACCGCTGCTATCACATTCTGTCTGTTTGTCCATCCGTCCATCCATCCAAAAGGTCTGCCTGTTTGCCTGCCTGCCTGCCTATCTCTCTCTCTCTCTCCATCCGTCCATCCATCCATCCATCCATCCATCTGTGTTCGAAGCGCCGGCCCCGCAGGCATATCGGGAAAGTAGAGCAAAGCCAGTCTGAGAGGAGAGAGAGAGACCTGATGCATCAGATCGAATGAAGCCTAGTTTAGACTGAGGCCCTTTTCCACATTGAAACATCTTTGCCAGCACATTGAAACCTCTTTGGCTTTTGTTAAAGGTTTTGTGGACGAAACATGGTCAAGACTACCAGGAAGTTCCCACATTTTGTTGAGGCTTTAAACAGGATCCATTGGACCAGATCTCCACACTACAAATTACTTTTCCCCAATGTATTACAGTGCCAATTCTGAAGAAGGCAAAACCAAAATGTACTGGTAAATTACAAAGAGAACACACATACACTCCCTTCTAACCCTGCTGGAGCAAGTGATTGGACTAGAATAGATATCTCATTATCTTTCTCCTTCCTCTCTCCCTCCTTCTTTATTTCTTTTTCTTTCTATCCCTTCCTTCCATCCCCCTTCTCTGTCTGAACCTTTTTTTTCTTTCTTTCCCTTTTCTCTTTCTTTTCTTCCCCCCCCTCTCTCTTTCTTTTCTCTCTCTCTCTCCCTCTCTCAGGCTCACTCCTTTAGATCAGGGGCCATCAAACCTTTGGACCTCAGGGACCACCAAACTCATAATTTTAAATCCCAGAGACTACTAATATGAATTTTGACTGACGGTGGCTTTCTGGCGTTGTGGGAGAAAGAGAGAAAGAGAGAGATCTGATCCATCTCTCTCTCTCCCTCTCTCTCTCCCACACAGACAGGGCTGGGATTAGACCCCCTGATCTAAGCTGTCAAAACTCCCAAAAACAGGTCCAGTAGCTCTGGGGAGGCAGGATAAATTAGAACCCTTGCTAAACAACTGGGCCATTACGTGAGACCACTTTTCCTGTGAATTGCCCGTCACTGGCCCCGCCCACCCAGTCACATGACCACAAGCTACCCTTCAAATTAGGCCATGCCCACAGAAATTTTTAATCCCACCCCTGGGTGGGGGGCCCGAGGATGATTTTTTGTCAGCCACCAAGGGGGCAGTTGGAAAAAGTTTGGGAACCACTGGTTTAAACCGTTTTTCTTTTTAAATCAGGACAGGTTTGCTATAGACCTTAATCACTCGATCGTCTTTTGTAAGCTAAAGTTGTAATGTTACTCATGATTGTTGGTAAACTTCTAATCCTTTCCAGGGTTTTCAATTTTCAGCCATGTGGACTTTAATTCCAGGATTCTTATTAATTAGACATTCTGTCTGTTAGAATTTGAAGATTTGAAAGTCTCGGTTAGAAATGTCCAAGGTTTTATAATTCGCCTCAGCTAATGCAGATAATATTCAAATGAGAGGAATATTTGCATATAATCAAATATAAGACCTTTTAAGTGACTATATGATTTAAGAAAGCTTTCTGACCTTCCTGACAAAAATGCATAGTCTAATGCCAAGGCTGGTATAGGTATCACTTCTTATCTGTTCTAGATTATACACGAGAAAAGTCCATTTCCAATTGAACAGATTTGCGCAGAAATTCCTTCCATTTGCATCGTTGATCACTGCAAATTAATATCAATATCATGTCAGAGATACCGATACTGATATGACTGTGCCCTCTAATTTAGTCCGGAGAAAGTTTTGATTATGTATTTGGGCTTACAGCAATTTCTTTCCTTTTTAAAAGTAGAATATTTACGGAAAGGATCTATATTTACATGGATTAACCTTTGTTTCGTTCAAGCTTCTCATTCAGTTAAAATTCGGAAGATTTCAGCCTGGTTCTCGCACTTCTAAAATCAATGTCTGTTGGCACCCAGGGCTTGGCACAAGGTCACACAC
>JAGDQI010000315.1:96661-115728 GCA_023653725.1 Bungarus multicinctus | reverse complement strand
TCAGAAAGGGCCAATTTACACTGTCGAATGCTTTCTGGACTCTTAGAAATAATCAGGCGCCTTGTCGATCCTTATGGTCTCATAGAATTAGAGTTCTAATACTAATACTCAAATTGTTTTTGGTTTGTCTAATTTGGGAGGACGCCATTTTGGTCACATTTTGGACACATTTTTAAATCTTCCCCAGCAATAATCTTGTAAATATTTATAATCTGTATTTAGAGAGATATTAACCTATAATTTGTGAATTTTTGTCTGGTCTGTCCTTCTTTTTCATCAACACTATATTGGCCTCTCTCAAGATTTTGGGTATTCTCCCCTTCATCAAGCCCAGCATTGAGATCTCTATAATATGGTTTCAGGTATTTCTGATGTTCTTTGTACAGCTCTGCAGGGATACCATCGTGGGCCCTGATGCTTACTGTTGTGTTTTGTTTGTTTTTTTGCTTGGCTATTCTGTCATGGTGATTTCTTCATTGTAGCTGCTTGATTTCATAGCTTCAGGAGTCTTTGGTAATTCAGCTTTCCTTAGATAGTTGAGTAATTTTCGTTTCTTGTATATAGTTTCACATAGAATTCTCTGGGCAATGTCTTTTTTAGCATTCTCTCATCATAATATATATTCCTTCTTTCGTTTCATCTTGTAATTATGTATTAATTGTTTTTCTTTGTAATTTCTTAATTTTTGTGCCAGCTAATTCTAGGTTTATTAGCATTTTGTTCAAAATAATTTTGTTTGGTTAGTTTGATTTGTTGTGGGCCTATTTTATCTGTCATCAGATAATGTATTTTATTGTTTGGAGAAGATCTCATTTGCTTTTCAATTTTTATGATTGGTTCTTTCTGGTGTATGCCTCCATTTGCTTAAAGTCTTGTTCTAATTTTTCTTGGAGTTCTTGGAGTTTTTTTGCCGTATTTTTCTTTTTGCTGTAAGGAAATTGTTACAAGCCATCTATATATGCTTTAAACTGGTGTCCCAGAGAGTCTGAATTGAATATAATCTTGTTTATTTATTTTTAAAAAGACATCTAATTCTTTTTTAAACTGCTTTTCTTTGAGAATTGCCCTTTGGAAAGTCCATCTTGGTGTTGTCTTATGTCCTTTCCACTGTAGACTTATGGGGTTGTGATCATCCAGGTGTCAGTCTCTATAGTCACTTTTGTATTTCGGAATCTAAATCTTGAGATATCCAAACCATATCGCATCCTAGACCAGCTTTATGGCAGTTTTTTGTTTGTGTAGAATGTGTAATAATTGTCTTCATTATCCCTTCTCTCTCAAAGGGCTATCTCTAATTTATATCTCTAAGCATTTCAAAAAATGTTTTGGGAGTATTCTTTTTTTTTCTTTTTCCCTTGTATATTATGCTTGGTGTTCTCTTTTCCTATCTACAATTACATTGAAGTCCCACTATACATAACCTGTTTACGCTATATAATTGATATTTTATACAAATTTTTGTAGTATTCCTGAACTCCATTTAGTGCATAGTTGAGGCAATTATTATTTTTGTTATTTGTTTAATCTCAACTATTAGAATTCTCTCTTCTTTATCTTTGTAGATCTGTTTTGCTTAATTTTATTTTTCACATAGAGAAACACACCTCTTTTTTTTCTGGTCTAGTGATACAACAGATTCCCTAACTTAGGTTGTTCTAGTAGAGTGTTTTTGATCATATCTATATGCTTCTTGCAAAGTGATTATGTCCGGTTTTTCAGTTTTTTGTAGTTTGGCAAATATTTTCTGACGTTTTATTGTTGAGTCTCTCTATAATATTTATTTAATCAAATCCCACATCTTTGTCTATTTTCTTAATTGTATCTTGTTCTCGTACTTCTCATGATTCTAGATTCCGTAGGTCTCTTCATATTTCCTTCCATAGTATTCTATCTTATGACCACCTTTCTCTTAGGTCTTTCTTTCCCTTTCTTGTGGTCTTTCTTTTTTCTTCTATTACTTGTCCTGAATCTCTATCTTCTATTATATTTTTCTCTTCTCTTTGATCTCCTGAGTCTTTTTCAATATTGCAGTATTGCTTGTAAAATCTTCAGCCTTTTCTACGGTGTCAAGTTTGTATCTTTTATCCTGCCAGGTTTACCATTATCCATTCCAGTGTTAGCCACCTGAAATTGATGTTATTTCTATTTAATCTTATCATCAAAAACTGGTAGTTTCTCCTTAAATCCATCATTCTTTTTGGAACCTGTTTTAAGACTATTATTTGTTTTCGCTTTATAGCAAGTTGTTTGTCTCATGGTTCCTGTAAAATTTATCTCTACTGATTTTTAGTGAATTTCCATGAACGTCTTTGGGGAGATGATTTCTTCTCTATAGCTCGTTCAACCCTATATATCTTGTCCATTTCTGAGACCCATTTCCTCTTTTCAGTCTCTAAAGTTCCTGCCAATAATTCAAAAACCATCTTCTCTGGTAAATCTTTTTTTTTCTTCTCTATTGTATTTTGGAAATGAATATATTGAGCAGCTCTCTGCTTCTAAGAAGATCACTGGTGTTTCTAATTCTTTGTTAGTTAAGGTTAATTTCTCATTCATCTCCATGAGTTTTTTTTTTTTCTTCTTTGGAAAGTCTTTCTTCTACTTCTACCAGTTTTTGTTCGTTTTTTTTAGTAATTTGTACCTGGAAGGCTTCAACTTCCCATCTATCAGTTGCATTCTTTCTTTTAATTCACTTGTATCAATTTCTTATAACACCAATCTCTTTTTAAAATCTTCAGAATGATTTTTAACATGGCTTCTTGATTTTTTTAGCATAACTTCTTGAAAATTCTGCATCATTACCTGGAGATCCTTATAGGAATTAGATTGTTCCTTCTGAATAATATCTTCAATCAATTTTTTTGTGTCGAAGACTAGAAGACATCATAGAGCCTTGTATGGTTTTTTTATTTTCTTTCCCACTCCTATCTTTGTCAGGTTTGGATTGCTTGCCATATTAAACAAACCTTTCCAAAAACTATTGTTTAACAAAATATTCTACTTATGCTTCCACCTCTTTGTCCCACCACTGTTAATTTATGTTTAATCTTTACTGGGTGTTACCAATCATCTCTTGCTGGTATTCTTTAACTATTTTTATTTTGCCCCTTTACACCCTTTATTAAGTGGAGTGAGGTAGACATTTAGGTCTAAGTAGAGGATCAACAATCAAAGAGCATCAATAAGAATATCCCATATCAATGTGTTATTTTTAACTTTATAAAGGTTTATTAATTATAGTAGTTTTAATAATATTTTCATCAGTATCACCCAAAATATGATTAGGCTATCTTATTCTAATATCCAGTATACAATTTTAAACAGTGATATATCTTATTTTGATATTTAATATTAACTATATTCAATAATCAGTGAGGATTTTATAGAATAAATTATAAATATTTTAAATATTTATAATCTAAAAAGATATAAAAATACCTTAGGTTTTATAGAGATATAGGTTAATTTGTAAGCTATTTCAAAAAGCAACTTAATTAATTCAATTTATATAATACAGTTATAGTTCAGCACGATACAGTTTTTCAACCAATCACTTTTCAGGTTTGTTTTTTCTTTTCTTCCCTTGGTTTTTTTTTTCTCTTGACAGACTACCAATTATGTCCAACAGAGGTTCAACAGATGTCTCTCTCTTCTCGTTGTCACACTCTATATTGCAAAGTTATTGTTCTTGTTGAAACACCATTGTATCTTAACTATTAACCACAGTTCTGAAATTTCCAAGTCTCTATTTAGTTTCTTTTTATTCACAGACTATGTAACACCAAAAGTTAATACTCTACAAGTTTCTCTTATGTATCCTTTCTTTTTTTGCCCCTTCCAGTTTTTATTCAATTCTTATTATTTCCTGGTTTCCTTTTCACAAGTTCTTTTTTTTTTTTTGCTGTCTAGCACCCTCACGCTACAGTAACCTTTCTCAGCTCTCACCTCTTACCAGCTCCACGGCTCCAATCTCTTATTCCACTCCCTTCTCTGCTTCGCTTCAAAAGCTTAGGGGAAAAAATCATCAAATTCAGATCACCATCATTCCACTTGGTAATCACTTCGCTCTGTCCAGCCAGCAGATCATCTCGGTGGCCATCGCTGGTTACCTCTCTCCCAGTCCACTTGATCCTGGTTCCTCCTGCCGATCACTGCCAGCCGCTTCTTCGCAAATGTCTGCAAAACGCCTCACTTCTTCAAACCATCCCTCAGAACTGTCATCTCCAGTGAGCTCTGCGGGCACAAGAAAAGTGGCTTGCAAAGCGAAGAAGATTGCTCCCACTGCCGCTCTCTCCGACAGGCTGGCCCCACCCCCCTCTTGAATTCCTTCCTATTCTTAAGTCCGGTGAATTTCCTTTAACTTTAATAGTTCAAATTCTTGTAAATAAATAATAAATAAAACTTTATACACATCTGAACTACCTGATATAATCTGATTTCCCATGTTCCCCATTTTAACATGAAATGTAAAGTGGGTCATTAGAGAGCCCTCGTTCAAAAAAGAAGACAAGAAAGAAAGAAACCATCAAACCCCCAAAAGATCCAGCAAGAGTTCCTCCTTAAGAAAAAAATAGAATAACAGGCAAAGCAACATTGATATCCATATGTGCAGGAATATCTGAAAAGTTCTGTATGATTTTCAACCAACACAATATACATATATTCTTTAAAACCCAAAAATACATTAAGGCAAATTCTTGTCCACTCCAGGATAAAATATCAGACACAAGCTGAGCATTTGATATATGCAGTACAATGCCATGAGATATGTACAGTTCTGTACATTGGAGAAACAAACAACCACTTATCACCAAATACATGGCACAATGTAAGAGAACAAATTCACCAGGACAAGATTCAGAAGACCATCTGGCATTTGAAAGACAAAGGTCACTCTATTGAAGACAGCAAAATCCACATTCTGAACAGAGAGAACCACTGGTTTGAAAGAGGGGTCAGAGAGGTTATTCACATTAAGATTGAAGAACCCTCTCTCAACATTGTCCTTTCAGCAGATCCAAGAAGGTTCCACATCCATTTGCACTATTCAGATGAACCTGAGAGCACAAATAAACATCCAAGTGGTCTCAATGACTCTCAGAAAGAGTGCTAATGACCAGATTATTTCAAGGAATATAAATCCTTCCATCCTTCACTATTCAGTCAGAACTGAAAAAAACTTATTGATGAGAAGTGAAATGTCTTCAAGGAAAAACGAAGTCCAGTTTCCTGTTGAAAAAACACCTTTGGGACTTGATGGGTAGTCCAAAATGTCAAATCAGTCTGAATATCTGGCTGACTGTGTGTGAACTGATAATACCGATAAAAGGCATAGTAAAGAAGTTAATAAGAATAAATAATAATATAACCACACTACATGGGTAGTATATATAGTATATATAGGGTAGTATAGTATATAGTATATGACATTAAGCAGCACTGTGAGAGGTGTTCAGCAGAGTGATAGCACAAGGGGTGGGGGGTGGGGGTGGGAATATGTGTCTAGTTTTGGCATATAAAGCCCTATAGCACCATCCTGAGGGAAGGAGTTGAAACAGTGTGAGGAATTTGCAGGAAGTGATGAGTTTGCAGATATTTTATCAGCCCTCCTTCTGATCCATGCAATATTCAGTTCTACTGAAAACAGGCTGGTTATAATTGGTTTTTTTCCCCGTAGTTTTAACTATCCATTGGAACCTGAGCCTGTCCTGTTTGATTGCTGTACCAAACCAGACAGTTATAGAAGTACAAGTGACAGACTCAATTATTCCTCTGAAAAATGGTATTAACAGCTCTAGGACAGTCTGAACTTCCTGAGTTGACACAGGAAAAACATTCTTTATTCTGCCTTTTAAATGGTTGTAATGTTAAGCAAGGGACGCGGTGGCTCAATGTCTCAATGTCAAGACACTGAGCTTGTCGATCAGAAAGGTTGGCAGTTCGGCAGTTTGAATCTCTAGCACAGCATAATAGAATGAGCTTCTGTTACTTGTCCCAGCTTCTGCCAACCTAGCAGTTCAAAAGTATGTAAAAATGCAAGTAGAAAAATAGGGACCATTTTGGTTAGAAGGTAACAGTATTCCATGCGCCTTCAGCATTTAGTCATGCTAACCATATGACCATGGAGACATCTTCAGACGGTGCTGGCTTTGTAATGGAGATGAGCACTGCTCCCTAGAGACAGAAACGACCAACACATATGTGCGAGGGGAACCTTTATTTTTTACCTAATGTTAAGCATTCATTTCAGGTCCTGGATGATTATAGAATCCCCAAACTTGAAGGACTCTGCTGCTGATACCATGCTGTCAAATATAGTAAGAGGGGATAAAAAAAGAAGGAGTCTTACAATCCACTCTCATCTCTACCATTTTAAGCATCTTCAGCCCAGATTCTTATGGCTGCACCACAGGGCCAGTTGTTCAACCAGCCATCTGTATACAGACACATCAGTGTCTCAAATGAGGCCAATGACTGTTGTGTCATCTGCAAACTTCTGAACAATCATATAACAATCATATAAATAAGAATGGATTAATCATATTTCTTATTATTTATTTATATATTTTTAAAATGAGGATTTAAAATCAGGTTAAAAATCAGTATGGTCATGTGTTTAGAAGAAGATCCATTGAACTTCAATTATTTTGCTTTATTCATATATTCACATTGAGCAAGTAGAGATAAATAAATAAATTGAAGATTGCTCAAACAAGCAAGTTGGAGAGGACATGCTTTCTAACCAAAATAAGCAGACTATATTTCTTTATGCCTTCTCTTATGCTTCAGTTTGCTTTTCAATGCACTACTTGGCCTTCCTATTCAGGCAAGTAATACATTAAATTTAATGCATTAAAGTAATTTGCTAAAGTTCATGAGAAAGCCTTACCTTTGGGAAGAATGAAAGCCAACAATTACTTCCAACTTAACTAAAGTAATTCAAGATGGTCAAAAGGTAGCAACATATTTGCTAAAGTGATCTGAGTAATCCACCCTCACTCTTAGCATAACCTTAAACCTTTAGTTTATCAAAATATGAAATTAATGATATGTTGAGTGCTGAATTAGCATTTGGTGCTATGACTTAGTCTGGATCAAGAAATTAGAAGCACAAGAAGCAGCTGAATGGATCATGTTTCATCCAGTTCAATAATAAATTTTAAAACCATCTTCTTATTGAATAGAATAACTCTGTCAGGCAGATCTAATGTTGAAACTCAGTTAATTGTATTGTTTAATAAAGTTATTCCTTATTTTCAATTTAAAAGATGGGGAATGTTTGATTAAAATGCTTTAAAGTGTGTGTGTGTGTGTGTGTGTGTGTGTGTGTACATTATAAATATTATTATTTTATCTGGTTGCTTTTGCAATCACACTCTCCAACAAAATATCAATATGTATGTAAAAATATACATCACTTTGCTTCAAATTTATCATGTTTAAACAGTATCAGTGATTCATTCTCTCTTCTTTTTCTTCTTTTGTAAAATTTTCTTTTACAAAATTCTTTAATAAAAATTTAGGAGTGTTCATGCATATGCGTGTCTGTGTGGATAGATAGATAGATAGATAGATAGATAGATAGATAGATAGATAGATAGATAGATAGAAAGAAAAGAGAGTCTTCTGCTTAGTGATGGCATTCAAATAATTTAACAACTGGTTCTCTGCCCTAATGACTGGCTGGGTAGGCATGGCTGAGTGGTCATGTGACTGGGTGGGCATGACAAACTTGACATCACTCACTTCTCACCTGGCACTGTTTGGGCTCTTTCTCCTCATCTGATGGGAGTCCAGACACTCCCACACTCTGCTCTCATTGGGTGGGCAGGCAGTCGAGGGCCAACTGGTGGAGGGGTGATGTGGGCAGCACAGCCTCATAATCCCTTGCGGCAAAACATGGAGGAGGAGGGGTGCAGTACCCCCACGCTCCATTTGTTGCCTTCCTGGATCCCAGGGAAACTTCCTGGGAGCAATAACACCCCCCCAGAGGCTTCCCTGAGGCCCAGAAGGCCCCAAATAGGAGAGTGGAGGCAAGATGCAGGTTGGGGAGGCAGTCAAGTAGCAATCCTGATTGAGTAGCTCAATCCTGATTCCCCTTCCTCTCTGCCACCAGCCACCAGAGGGTAAAGAAAGGGTAGGCAGGAATCAAGGCTTGCAGCCAGCCAGGAAAGCCGAACTGCTATTGAGAGCTATCAGCAGTGGTGGGTGAGGTGGGGGCTGTGGGGCACACCTGGTTTGAATTTCCCAGCCCTTTGTTTGTAAATCTGCCCAAAAGAAGAATGGGAGGAAGCTCCCCACATGGCCCCTTTGTTGGATGCAGAGTCCTCACTAACTAACCTTGCCCACTGGCCACTCCAGGGCCAGGAGATTGTCTCTTTGTGCATGGTCCTGGGGAGACTGCCTAGAAATGCCCAGTGGGCTTGGGCTAAGCTGCCTGGCTTGCAAGAGAGCAGCAGAGACTGGGACTGGGATTGTTCCTTGGGGGATTCAGCCAGACCTGGATCTCGTGTGCTTGAGCTTTTCCCTACTGCAGCCTCCTGACTGTCCTCCTGAACCCATGGAGTTGAAAGAAGTGGAGAGGGCTGGCTTTTTGCTTAGGTTTATTGAGCTATCTGAGGGAAAATGGATGGGGGCCTTGGGAGGAGGTGCTGAGGCTGTAATGGCTGCCAGCAGGCAGGGGGCAGCCTGGCTGGGCCACTCACATCACCTCTCCATCATTGCCCCTACTTGGCCATCTGGCCCACCTGCACCCTTCAGCCAAGTGTGGCAGGCCAAGAATGACATCAACCTTACTTTTGCAGGGAGTCTTACCTTTGCCATGGTGAGCAGAGTGGTATGAGCCCTGTGGGGTGGGAAGTGGCTAGGAACCACAAGGCTGCACTGCTTGCATTGTCCCTCTGATAGCCAGCCCTCCCCCTCCAGCATTCCCCACCCTTCGGCCTAGTGCTGCAGGCCCAGACTGGATCTCCCTCCCCCAACATCGACCTTACCTTCCAACCTGCAGGTCTTGCACCACTCTGCTCACTGTGGCTGCCTGGAAAAGTAAGGCCAACTGTGGGTGAGGGAGATCCATTCTGGACCTGCCACACTCAGCTGAAGTGTGCTGTCCAGTAGGTGGGTGGATGAGTAAACAGGAGGGGCTGGCTGTTGGAGCGCAATACAGTCAGGGGTGGGGTTAAATTTTTTTAACAACCGGTTTTGTGGGTGTGGCTAGGTGGGCATGGCCATGTGACTGGGTGGACATGGCTTGTGGGAGATTTTTTTCAGCACCCCTACACTTTCCATTTTGGGGCCTTCTAGGCCTCAGGGAAGCTTCCTGGGGGGGTGTTTTTGTTCCCAGAAGGCTTTCTTAGGGCTCAGGAAGAAAGAAAACAGAGCCTGGAGGGGGCATGCAGCACCCTCACCCTCCTATTTGGGGTCTTCTGGGCCTCAGGGAAGCCTCTGGGGGGTGTTGTTGCTCCCAGGAAGTTTCCCTGGGGTCCAGGAAGGCAACAAATGGAGCCCGAGGGGTACTGCACCCCTCCTCCTCCATGTTTTGCTTTTCTGGGCCTCAGGGAATCCTCCTGGTGAAGCAGTAAGACAAGAGGGGAATCCTGGCATAGCTGATCATAGGAACAGCTGATGGTTGAGAGAAGAAAAAAGAAATATCTTAAGGAGTGACTGGGCGGGGATGTCGTGCATGTACACAATGTTGCGCATGTGTGATAAGGACTGACTGGATGGGGAGGGGAAGGGTGGGCAGAGAGGGGCAGAGAGGGGCAGAGGCAGCCAGGGGCATGATTTGCCATTTCACCAAACTGTGCAGAATCATAACAACCAGTTCTATAGAACTGGTCCAAACTGCTAGAATCCCACCCTGAATACAGTCAGTGCAGACTTGCAGTCCCTGGCTACCCCCTGCCTGCTGGTAGCCTCCTCCCCAGGTCCCTGTCTGTTTTCCTCCCAACAGCTGAACAAAAACTAGGCAAAAAGCCAGCCAGCCAAGGAGTAACTGGGAGGAGAGGTGTGAGGGCCAGCCAATGGTGGGATTAGCCAGTTCACCAAAGTGCAGAAAAAGTTAACTACTGGTTTGCGTGAACTGGTGTGAACCGGCTGAATCTCACCACTACTTCTGCCTTAAAGTGGTATAAGGCATCAGGTTAGAAATGCAAATACTGTGAGTTCTAGTAATGCCTTACATATGAAAGCCAGTTGAGTGACTCTCAGTTTACATTGTCAAGCTTGGGCAACAAGCCAACTGGTCATTTTTTGTTGCAACCAATGAATTGAGACTTGCTTAATCCAATAAAAGCAGACTCTGCACTAGCAGGAAAATACTGGGAAGATATACTGGTATGTACGTACATACATACATACATACATATATACATACATACATACATAGAAGGTAAAATAAAGGTCGAAGTGATGGCCCGATGCCTGGAGGCCGTGCGGTGTTGGATGGGGCGGAACAGGCTTCAGCTCAACCCATCTAAGACTGAGTGGCTGTGCTTCCCGGCACCCCGATACAGCCGGCTGGTTCCATCGCTGGCTGTGGGGGGGGGGAATTCTTGCCCCCACAGAGAGGGCCCGCAATCTGGGTGTCCTCCTGGATGTACGGCTGTCATTGGAAGATCATGTGGCAGCCGTCGCCAGGGGGGCTTTTGGACAGGTCCGTAGGATCTACCAGTTGCGGCCCTTTCTGGATCGGGATGCGCTTCGCACGGTCACTTCCGCCCTGGTGATCTCCCGCCTAGACTATGCCAATGCTCTCTACATGGGGCTGCCCTTGAAGAGCATCCGGAGGCTCCAGTTGGGGCAGAATGCAGCCGCGAGGGTGGTAATGGGGGCACCTAGGGGCTCCCATGTTATGCCACTTCTACGCGCGCTGCATTGGCTCCCGGTGGCCCTCCGGGTGCGCTTCAAGGTCTTGGTCACTATCTTTAAAGCGCTCCATGGCTCGGGACCAGGTTACTTGCGAGACCGCCTCCTGCCACCATCGGCTTCCCACCGACCGGTACGCTCCCATAGAGTGGGCCTCCTCGGGGTGCCGCCGGCTGGACGGCTGGCGACCCCGAGGGCGCGGGCCTTCTCATTGGGAGCACCCCCTCTCTGGAACGAATTACCCCCGGAGATAAGGGCCGCCCCCGATCTCATGGCCTTCCGTCGGTTGCTCAAAACGCATTTATTTCGGCAGGCCGGACTGGCCTAGGGGTTTTTAAATTTTAATCGGGTTTTAATCTTTTTAATACTTGTTTATATTTTATTAGAGCCATATTGTATTTCAGTTTTTAAATTTTAATATTTTATGTTGTCTCATACTTTGTACATTGTATATGTGTTTTTATTGGCTGTTCACCGCCCCGAGTCCCTCCGGGGAGAGGGGGCGGTATATAAATCAAATAAATAAATAAATAAATAAATAAATAAATAAATAAATGTACTTGTAAATGGTATTAAGAAATCAGGAAGTCATTTTTCTTTCTTTTTTTTCTTTGCATTTTTTTTTATTTTTTTCTGCTTTCCATGCTTTTGTCTTTCAAAATTTGTATTTTTTTCTTTCATTTTTTAAATAATGCACACACACACACGCACACACATACACACACCAATGCAAATATCCCTCAACTAACAATCATTTGTTTAGTGACCATTTGAAGTTACAGTGGCACTGAAAAAAGTGACACGACTTTTTTTCACACTTATGACCATTGCATCATCTCCATGATGAAAATTTGGATTCTTGGCAACTGACATACTGTATATTTATGACAGTTGCAGTGTCCCAGGGAATGCCTCCCTCAGTGAAAGAAATACTCGCTTCTGGAATCCTGATTTTTTTTTTTTTCAGTTTTAATACAGAGACAGGTATATTTTGCAGTTTGTCAGCTCCCCAAAATTTGACAAGGAATAGGCAATTCAACACACTAGTCCCTCTCTGTGTGTACAAAGCTCAAGCCCCAGGAAATAAATACATAAATTAAATAAATAAATTAAATAAATAAATAAGTAAATAAATAAATAAATAAATAAAGTAGGACGGTCATAGAAAAGATCAACTCCAGATCTCTCTGTCTCTGTCTCTGTCTCTGTCTCTGTCTCTGTCTCTGTCTCTGTCTCTGTCTCTCTCTCTCTCTCTCTCTCTCTTTCCCCAGTAACATTGCTGAAAACAATGACAAAAAAGACAAATACTTTGAGAGGTGGTTGTCTATTTGTAGTCAGTGACTCCTGTGATCATTTGTCATTAAGTGTTACAAATCAGCAACATTCAGGCCTGAGGCATATGTGTCTTCACTTATCTAGGTCACAGCACCAATTAGGTCTTACTACAAATCCAGTTTGAAGAAAACTTCAAAAGGTCATCTTCCTCTTGAAAGATTTGATGTACTTGAGATGGCAGGTTTAAATATTACATGGCAAACCTGAGAGAACAGTTATTTGATTTGTCTAGTCCATCCATCATTTAGTCAGACCCTGGATAAATACTTTAGGAGAATATTGTTAGGTGTAAAATTTACCACAAAGGTTACAGCAGAACAGGGCGATTTTCCTATGGAAGCAAACATTGCTTGACATGGTGTTCTGTTATGATACAAAATATCCTGTCAAATCTGAAAGCTATCAGCCCCCCATAAAGAAACAAACAAACCTCAAGCAGAATAGGATAATTGGTTGATTTCTTTTATAACATGTTTAGATTTTCAGAATAAAAGGGAAAGATAATAGCCTGCCACCGTATTTATTTTTTCTCATTATTCATATCCTGACTTGCGTTTTGTTTAGAAAATGTTGCTTTTATTCCCATTGAGTAATGAGAGAGAAAAAGCAAGTAATCATCAACCACTAAAGGGCCATAAGCTGTCTAAAGCTTCGTGCAAGCCTAACTATAATCTAAAATAAATTTCCCATGACCAATAAGTATTGCCTCCAAATGCGCTTATATTCAAATGAGCAAACAAAAAATAATTAGCTAAAAATAGAGCAATTTTAAGCTATTTTTTTTTGCATTTCTTTTAACTGATGCTATATTGCATGCTTGTGCATGTATATATATATATGCACACACACATGTGGCTTTGTAATGTATAGACAGAAGTATTGAGTATATTTCCAGTACATTCAGTAAGTATATTAATAGTTCATGGATATTTTCCTGTCAAACAACCAAGCCTTGCAAATATTGTACTAAGTATAACATGGCCCTCTGGAATATTCAATGTTTTTTTACCTAATCTTTTTAAAAAATAAATAAAAATAAATGAATAAAATAATACATTGTGTTGAAGGTTGAAAACTTTAGCCTGCATTCTAGTTTCTGTCGCTTGCTACATGAATTAATTTTGTTGATTTCATTTTTAAAGAGAAGCATCCATTACTTCCAAATGTAGCATAAGGATTGGAATGATACATGTTGGGCTACTTTAGCCCAACTGACTTCATCCATTGGTTATTGCAGGGACAATTTGTATTTCTCAATCCATTTCCTCAGTTTTAAGTGACTGAATAAAATAACTGCAAAACTAAGTGGGATGTTGTACAACACCTTGAGGTTTTAGAAACAGCACACAAGATTTTAACTGCATGAGTTTTTAATGTGATTTTAGCATGGCCAGGGAAGCTTCTGGAACTCATGAACTCTTAAATCTCATGAAATTGAAGAGTGTTATTTAATTTTAGAAAAGTCCTCCTGATATTAATAATATTACATCATATCATATTAATATATTATATAGTTGTTCTAAAGATTTACATGTTCAGCCATGTTTTCTATGCCCTTTTTTCTTGTATCTTTTAACAGAATTGCAAATATACAAAATCTAAACTGACCCTAGGTTAAAATGGTTGTGAGAAAGCTTGTAATCTAACAGGAGCATTACCAATTTATTTTCAACCATGGAGGAAGCAAAGAAAAGACCTCTGACATTCAGTTGATATGAAAGCACTAAGTGTAACAATAACTTTTAGACTTTTTCTGTTGTGGTACCAGCTAACTGTGGTTTTTAAAGGTTATCATGGCCTACTGGAAGCAAAAAAGCCTTGTTTTTATTGATGGAAAAAATAGGATGATGAATGTACATGAGGATTATATTGCAATCATATCATTTGAGGTTTTTTTATAGTGAACAAGTTTGTTTGTTTGCTTGTTTGTTGTAATTTACTTGCATTATATGTTGTCTTTAGCATGCATGTGCCAGGTCGGGAATGTCATATTACTTTTAACATGGAAGTAGTAATTCATGTATCTAATACTTCCTGAAAATTGTATCTAATGTGCCTCAAACCAATTTCCCTAGTGGCCCAGGTGTTTCCATTAGTCTTACACTTCTAATGCCTAATACAAATTCCAGGGTCCTGGGAAGACCATGCATAGAGAAGTATATGTGTGGAGACTTCTACATGCCTAATACACAGGTTCAGCAGTAGGATCAGTTTAGGGTTAGAGCCAGTGGTACAGATTCCAGATTCCATCAGTTTGGTTTGTAACTATATGGTGTATCTAGATCAGGGGTGACAAACTCAAATCATCACAACATGTGATGTATCAGAACTTTTTTCTACTTTGTTAAACAGGGCATTGGCATGGCCAGTGCATGACTCATCCGGCCTGCAGATCAGGAGTTTGAAGCCTCAATCTAGATTATTATTATTATTATTATTATTATTATTATTATTATTATTATTATTATTATTATTATTATTATTTAAATTTATATACCGCCCTTCTCCCAAGGGACTCAGGGCGGTGTACAGCCCATCTAAAACCCACAAATATACAAAAATTTAAAAACTATTAAATTAATTGGCTGATTACTGAGACTAAAAAGACCCCTCCCTTAAAACCCCAATTTAAAATTAAATATGGAGACCAAATTAAAACCATTATCTCAGCCCAGGCCGGCCTGCTCAAAGAGCCAGGTCTTCAACGCGCGCCTGAAGGCCCTCAGGTCCATGCCGGTATGGAGCTCCGGTGGCAGAGTATTCCAGAGGGCGGGGGAACCCACAGAGAAGGCTCTACCCCTCGGCACCACCAGATGACACATAGCGGCCGACGGCACCCGGAGCAGACCCTCTCTGTGGGAACGCACCGGCCTGTTGGAGATCACTGGCAGAATGTGGTCCTGGAGGTAACCTTGTCCCATGCCATGGGTCGCCCTAAAGGTCAAAACTAGAACCTTAAAGCGAACCCGGAGAGCCACCGGCAACCAATGCAGCTCGCGCAGGAGAGGCGTCACATGGGCGCTATGCGACGCCCCCATGATCACCCGCGCGGCTGCATTTTGCACCAGCTGGAGTCTCCGGATGCTCCCCGCGGGGAGCCCCATGTAGAGGGCATTACAATAGTCCAGGCGAGAGGTGACAAGGGCCTGAGTGACCGTGCGCAAGGCGTCCCGATCCAGGAAGGGCCGTAACCGGTAGATCCGACGGATCTGGTGAAAACGCCCCCCTGGAGACGGCCGCAATGTGATGTTCAGTGACAGCCGTACATCCAGGAGGACACCCAGGCTGCGAGCCCTCTCTGTGGGGGGCAAAACTTCCCCCCCGATAGCCAGCGAAGGTTGTCAGCTGGCTATATCGGGGCGCCGGAAACCACAGCCACTCGGTCTTGGATGGGTTGAGCCGAAGCCTGTTCCCGCCCATCCAATCCCGCACGGCCTCCAAGCACTTGGACATAGCCCCCACAGCATCGTTGGGGTGGTCTGGAGTAGAGATGTACAACTGGGTGTCATCCGCATATAGATGACACCCTACTCAAGACCACGGATGATCTCACCCAGCGGCTTCATATAAATGTTGAACAAAGAGGGGAGAGAGGAACCGACCCCTGGGGCACCCCACAAAGCAGGGGCCTAGAGGTGGACCTCTCCCCCCCCCCCGCCAACACAAATTGCGAACGGTCAGAGAGGAAGGAGGAGAACCATCGAAGGACGGTTCCACCAATCCCCACCCCCGGCCAACCGTCGCAACAAGATACTATGGTCGATAGTATCGAAAGCCGCTGAGAGGTCTAATAGGACCAGGACAGAGGAGAACCCTCTGTCACGAGCCCTCCATAGATCATCGACCAACGCGACCAATGCCATCTCAGTGCTATGTCCAGGCCTGAAGCCCGATTGGGACGGATCGAGGTAAGTAGCTTCCTCCAGGTACTGGGGAAAGCTGACGCGCCACCACACTCTAACAACCTTCGCCACGAAGGGAAGGTTTGGATACCGGATGATAGTTATTTAAAATAGCTGGCTCCAGGAAGGCTTCTTGAGGAGGGGGGCGCACCACCGCCGCCTTCAGGGCGGAAGGGAGCACTCCCTCCCTCAACGAAGCCATTGAACAATCCCTGGAGCCAGCCTCGTGTCGTCTCCCTGGCGGCCGAAACCAGCCAGGAAGGGCACGGGCTCCAAATAAACAGGTGGTGGCATTTCAGCCCCCCCAGCAGCCTGTCCACACCCTCGGCGGGTCACAGGATCGAACTCCTCCCAGATAACACTCACAAGACCTGCCCCGGACACCTCCCCCGGGACCACCCAATTGGAGTCGAGCCCCTCCCGAATCTGAGCGATTTTATCATGCAGAAATCGGGAAAACTCCTCTGCCCTACCCTGCAAGAGGTCATCCCGCGTTCTCGGTTCAAGTAGAGAGCGTGTCACTCTAAACAGGGCGGCAGGCCGATTTTCTGCTGACGCAATAAGGGCGGAGAAATACGAAGACTTCGCCGCCCCTATCGCCACAAGGTAAGTCTTAATATGAGATCTCACCTGTGTTCGGTCAGACTCAGAACGGCTCGCCCTCCAAATGCCCTCTAGACGTCTTTTCCGGCACTTCATCTCCTGTAGCTCCTCCGTATACCACGGAGCCAAATGGGATCTGTGCCGGGTCAGAGGTCGCAGGGGCACAACCTCGATCTAGAGCCCTGGCGGCTGACCCATCCCAGGTGGCCACCAGGTCTCCAGGCGAGCTGTGAGCCAGAGACTCAGGAAAATGGCCCAAGCTCCCTCTGGAACCGCTTCCGGGTCCCATCAGGCGCCTGGGGCGGAACAATCTAAGTGGTTCCGCCTCCCTGTGGTGGGGGGTGGCGGAACGGAAGTCCAACCTGAGGAGGGAATGATCTGTCCATGACAAGGGTGTGATAACTAACTCCCCAAAATTACAATCATTCAACCACTGCCCAGAGACAAAAATCAGGTCCAGCATGTGTCCTCCAATGTGAGTGGGGGCGGAGGAACTAACTGGGTCAGGTCCATGGCCGTCATGGAAGCCAAGAACTTCCCGAACTAACCCCGAGGTTTCACCGGACGATGTCAGGTTGAAATCCCCCATGACCAAAAGCTGGGGGGTCCCAACCGCCAGCCGGCTATCACCTCGAGGAGTCCGGGCAGGGCAGATGAGACGTGGCAGGGAGCCAGGTACGCCATCAAAAGACCCATCTGAACCCCTTGCCCCCACTTCACAAATAGAGATTCATAGCCAGCCGTCTGAGGAACAGTGGCCTCCCTAGGATGAAGGGCTCTTTATAAGCACCGCCACCCCTCCACCCCTTCCCTGAACCCTAGGCTGGTGAAATGCAAGGAAACCTGGTTGGCACATCTCAACCAGAGAACACCGCCCTCTGGCCCAACCAGGGTTTCGATGACACCTACCAGGTCCGCGGCCTCCTCCTGAACCAAATCATGGATCAGGGGAGCCTTATTAACCACGGACCTGGCATTGCACCAACAACAGCCGGGTATTCAGGGCCTGAGAATCCGGACAACAGGGCTGCAGGATGGTAGGAGGGTCAGAGCGCGCTACCGCTCTTTGCAAACATCGGGAGCGCGATCCCCTTACCGGATACGGCCCTCTACCCCCAGCAATCTACTCCTCCCCAGTCACCGTGCGAATAAATTAGCCCCCGGCTGCCCACCCCCAATCTGCCACCCGACATGGAAACCCAGAGGCCACCCAGGCACAGGGGCCGGCCCGGCTGCCCCCAACTCCATGGGTTGTCTCCCCTGCCAAAACGGGACGTCCATTCATCCCGTTAAAAACCCCATTTAAAAAAACGCCACAAAAACCCGGGTTTCCGGGTGCTTCTTCTTTCCATTTCTCTCGGCTCCACGGCCCCACAACATACGCTCCGGATCCCAGGATCCCTTCACAGCGGAACGTCTTTGATAGTCTTGAGGCCCCTATTAAGGGAGAGGGGGCGTCCCTCAGGGCCAAAAGTTACGCCGCCCTTGAATAAATAAGTGGCCCCGGCAACCCCACACCCTGCGGTCCTGCAGGTCCAATGGTCTCTGTGGTGATCTCATGTAATGGAGAGGTCCACGCAGACTGGGGTACACTCCTCTCCCTTCCGTCGGATCCACATACCCTGCCAGGTGGGGACCCCCCGGGGGAAGGGGGGAGTCACAGGCAAGTCAATCCCACATCCCCGGGGCCCCAACACACATTTGACAAGGTGGGCGGACCCAAGGAGGGGTGGAGACCAGATCACAACGCCTTCCACCACCGGTCTGCGCATCGTCCTCAAAGCCATGGGGCTGCCCCGAGTCCAGACTGGGCCGCCATGTCCCACCGCGAGTCCACCTCGCCGAACCGATCGGGGCCCCCCCAAAATCGCCGCGGCCGAGCCGAGCAATCCGGACGCCGAGCCTGCCACACTGTCGTGCCTCCTTGCCAGGGGAAAGCGGGCCCTCTTCATGAACCCTTCGGAAAAAACAATCCAGGGTTTGCCAGCGGCAGCTGTTCCAGGGCGCTCAGCGGCCTTTGAGCTGACCACTGATTACCCTGGGAACGGCAGAATTTTCTAAGCGGTTGATGCAAACAAGGACCCTACATCCCTATCTATATTGTCTAGTTACCCGGACATGTCTTCCTGACACACATAATCTAATTATACCATGGAATAGGAACGTTATATCAATGAATTGTGTTTAAAAATTGCACAAAAAAAAGTTTCGTCCGGGAGTAATAAACATAGTATAGTGTATTTTCCCCAGCGTGAACTCAAAACTCAAAAAAATCATCAGTACCATATGCATAACCCCTGGTCACTGAATATTTATAGATCTTGTACCTATCTGGTCGCCTTTTCTGAAATGCTCCCCCCTGCT